>PVJN01020075.1:0-36479 GCA_004026805.1 Lasiurus borealis
TAGGATAAGGGGTTCAATGCCGTTGGGAGTCTCCGTTTCCCTCCCGTCAGAGAAAGGCAGCCAGGTACTCGGGCACCCGCTCTCCCAGCGCGCGCGTCTCCGTACCTCAGCTTTTTGCAGTTCCTCTGGGTGTCTGTGAACCCCTCTCTTTCCTTCTAGCTGTAGAACTTCCACTCAGCCAGCTTTCCTGTGGTTCTGGGTGATGTCTGTTCTGTCTTTCAGTTGTAGTTTTGAAATTGTTGTGCGAGGCAGCAGTGTAGGTGTTTACCTATGCCGCCATCTTGGCCCTGGATCTCAAAAGAAATTTAAATTGTTGTACTGTAGATATTTGGCTCTGTTGACTAGTGAGTTTGCCGACCACTGCTGTAGGTAATATGACCATTTTAACTATGTTAATTCTGATCCATGAACATGGCATATCTTTCTATTTCTTTGTGTTTTCTTTAATTCTTTCAATATTATCTTATAATTTCCATTGTATAAATTTTTCACTTCTTTTGTTAAGATTTGTTCATAGGTATTTTCTCTTTTTTGTTGCAATTGCAAATGAGATTTTTTTCCCATTTCTTTTCCTGCTATTTTATTATTTGAATATAAGAATACAACCTACTTTTGTACATTGTTTTTATATTTGTTTATTGTTTCTGATAGTCTTTTGGTGGAGCCTTTAAAGTTTTCTATATATAGAATCATGTCATATTCAGATAATGACCATTTTACTTTTTTATTCCCAGTTGGGATACCTTTTATTTCTTTCTTTTGCCTGATTGCTCTAGGATTTCCAAAACTATGCTAAATAACAGTGAGAGGATATCCTACTCCTGATCTTAGAACAAAAGCTTTTAGTTTTTTTTTTTTTTTACCGTTGAGTATTACATTAACTGAAGGTTTGTCATATATGGGCTTTATTATGTTGAGCTACTTTTCTACTATGCCATTTTATTGAGTTTTTAATCATAAATGGGTATTGTATCTTGTCAAGTGCTTTTTTTTTGCATCTATTCATTTGATCATATACTTCTTATCTTTTATTTTAATGTGGTGTATCACATTAATTGCTTTGCATCTTTGGAATGAACCCCACTTAATTATGATGTACGTTCTAATGTATTGTTGTATTTGACTTGCTCATATTTTGTTTAGGATTTTTGAATTTATGTTCATTACAGATATTGGCCTGCATTTTTCTTTTTTAAAAAAATATATTTTATTGATTTTTTACAGAGAGGAAGGGAGAGGGATAGAGAGTCAGAAACATCGATGAGAGAGAGACATTGACCAGCTGCCTCCTGCACACCCCCTACTGGGGATATGCCCACAACAAAGATACATGCCTTTGACGGGAATAGAACCTGGGACCCCTCAGTCCGCAGGCAGATGCTCTATCCACTGAGCCAAACTGGTTTAGGCTGCAATTTTCTTTATGTTGTCTTTGCTTGGTTTTGGTATGAGGGTAATGGTGGTCTCATAAAATGAGTTAGGAAGTATTGTCTCTTCTTCAATTTTTTTTTTTTGGAAGAGTTTGAGAAGGATAGATATTAAGTTGTCTTTGAATATTTGGTAGCATTCACCAACATTCCATTAGGTTGACCAGTGAAACCATCTGGTTCTGGACTTTTGTTTTTAGGGAGGTTTTTGATAATGGTCTCAACTGCCTTACTGTTGATCAGCCTGTTTGTTTTCCAGTTTTTCAAGGTTCAGTCCAGGCAGGTAGTATATTTTTAAGAATTTGTTCATTTCTTTCAGATTATCAAATTTGGTGGTGGATAGCCTTTCATAGTATTCTTGTGTAATCTGTTTTATTACTATGATGTCCATAGCAAGTTTTCTTTCATTTCTAATTTTATTTATTTGAGTCTTTTCACTTTTTTCTTTGGTGAGTCTAGCCATGGGTTTGTCAATTTTATTTATCTTTTAAAAGATTAAACTCTTTAAAAAATTAATTTTAAATTTTTTTTGTTCTCTATCTCATTTAATTCTTCTGTAATTTTTATTATTTCCTATTGTTCTGCTGACCTTGGGCTTCATTTTTTCTTAATATTCTAGTTCTTTAGGATTAATGTTGCATTGTTTATTTGAGATTTTTCTTGTTTCTTGAGGTAGGCCTGTAATGCTATAAATTTCCCTCTATATACCGTTTTTGCTACATCCTAAAAATGTTATGTACTATTGTCATTCTCATTTGTCTATATGTATCTTTTGATTTCTTCTTTTATTTTTATTTATTCAGTGACATGTTTTTTAATCTCCACATATTTATGGTTTCCCAGCTTTGTTTTTGATAGGATTGTAGTCTTTTAAAGTGTATGGAGATTGCGCCTGAGCCCCAACATGTAGTCTGTCCTTGTGACTATGTCTTGTGCACTTGAGAAAAATGTATACTCTGTCATTGTGGGATAGAAAGCTCTGTAAATGTTGATTATGTCCATTTGGTCTAATGTGTCATTTAAGGCTGATATTTTCTCATTGATTTTCTGTTTTGTTGATCTATAGGGAAAGACCTGCTTTTGTACCCTATTTATATATTTGGATCCATTTTTAAGAATTTTCTTTTATATAAGGTGTTGTGGTACTTTTCTGACACTTTCTATCATTACCCTATTATTTATTATAATTGAGCATCTGTTCAAATTGTGGCCTCACTTAGGCCACTGTAGGAGAAGCTGAGGTAGGGGTTAGCTGGTTTTCAGGGATCACAAGGGAACTAAGGCTCAGTGTATTCCTCAGGGAGAAGAAAGGAAAGAGTTAGACAAAAGTCCTGGAAAAATATTCAGGACTGTTTAACTATTCTTTGTCTTTCTAGTTCAGTGTCTAGCATATGTATAGGTAGTGAATAGATACTTGTTCAATGAGTGAAGATAGTAGAAATAGTTTCTGTGTGATAAATCTTATGGTTGTAGTTTTGTTATGCTGACTATGTATGGGTGGCACATTGAAGGAAAACCCAGAAAGCTTGGATTTTAGTCCTAGTTTATCACTCAGTTCGATGACATTGGCCTGGAAACGTGGACTTCTGTAATCTTGTGAAATGGGGACAATGAAGCTGTGTGTGTGTGTGTGTGTGTGTGTGTGTGTGTGTGTGTGTGTGTGGGGTGTTTTTACTCCCATAGTTGTTGTTTGCATTAAATGAGATAAAGGGAATGAAAATGATTGAAAACTGCCTACCCAGTGTGGCTCAGTGATTAAGTGTTGACCCATGAACCAAAAGGTCACTGCTTCAATTCCCAGTCAGAACACATGCCTGGATTATAGGCTCAATCCTCAGTAGGGGACATGTAGAAGACCGATGATCAATGATTCTCATCACTGATGTTTCTGTCTCTCTATTTCTCTTCCTCTCTCTGAAATAAATAAAACAACCAAACAAACGAACAAAAAAGAAAATGATTTAAAATGCTAAAGTGCTCTACAAATACAGAGTACAATCATTTTGAAAGCACTTGACCTTGTAGAGAATTGCATAAATTAAATGTGTATTGATTAAACATGCATCTCATTAGGTAAAAACTGAAAGTAAAACTCATATACCTTAGGATGTGAAAATAAACTCAGCAATTTGTGTAACACTAATTTCAAGAAATACTGTATTAATTTCAAGTAGGAAATTTGCTAAAAACAAATAAACAAAACTGACATGTGAAAAATGTTCAGCACTTTTGCCTTTGATGTTCAGCATTTTTACAGTTCTCCCTAAGCAATTTATTTAGGGTTACAATCCAGCCATATCCATGAACAAATACGGAGTTCCTGTCACTCTTAGATACCAGGTATTAGTGCTATGTTTCTACTGCTGTTGCTAGATCAATTACTGCTTTATTTTGCCAGTGGCTTCTAGTTTTTTCAGGTGTGTGTACGTGTTCTTTGCCAACAGTTTCATTAGCTTGGCAAAGCACCGTACTTATTTATATGACAAACGCCTTTCTAATGTGTTAGCAACCTTAATGGGTATAGGGTCACCGAGAATTTTGTACTTATTTTTCTATCTCTAATTCTAGTTTTAAATATATTCTTGAATAACTATTGAACATCAGTTTAATATTAGCTGGATGAATAAAGTTTCAGTTAATGTATCCTCTTCAATATTAACAAAGTCTTTTTATAATACAGAAAGGTGAGATGATTTCTTATTTGGCTAAAATGAATTATGCTTCAACATTTTGTAATGGTTTATAAAGTTTGGCTTCTCTATAGTATATTAAAGGATTTACTTAAATGTTGACAATAAATTTGGTAAGAGTGACAAAGCATTTTGCACTTTTGGATTATATATTCTTCCAAAATATAGCTAAGATTTTATCCATCATAATTAGAGTTAAGAAGGGCAAAAACTCTTGCGCAGTAATTTCTTTATTACATTTTGCAAGTACTATAATCCAGACAGTGATAAAATTCAATACAATGCAAGAAAAGTATAAATAAATATACTAATGGTGATACTCATATGTTATATACATCTGCTGCTTATGTACTTAAAAAAGTTAGATAGGAAAATCTTACTCATCTTGGAAAAAAAACAGGGTAAAGATTACAACTTGGAGATTTTGTGATATTTTGTCAGTTGCAGTTTTTCAAAAGGCAATTTACTAAAGCTAGAAAAGGATATGGTTTGGCTGACTAAATTGTGAAGTGATACACATGATATGTAAAGATAAAAATGCTTAGGGGAATTTTTGGGGTGCTCAAGCCATGTGTACAATACTGTGTGGGTGTAAACAGCAGCCTTCTCTCTCTGTCTCTCTTTTGCTCAGTTTTCAAAACTTAAAGTTGCTGACATTTATTACTACAGGCTGGATTGTTAAATGACAATTACGTGGTCACTTATAAATATGCCGGGTGGTGGAGTGAAAACTTGTTTGTGCGTACTTTGACATGCTTCTTTCTCATGTGCCTCTCCTCCATATAAATCGCACTAGGTTCTTTTTTTGTTTTGGAATCTAGGGCTCTCTAAATTGAGAGAGATTTGGGTGAGAACTCCAGAACTGACTTATTTTCATAAGTGCTCCCTGAAGGGAGGTTTAAAGGTTAATTTATAAAAGCTAGTCTCTAAATCCTCAAACAAAAATACTCTTTCTAACTTCCCACAATGCCTGAAATTCTGATCTGAAGAGATTTCTTCTTCCCAACACTGGGATTTGGGAGTTATGGATATTTTAGGGGGGCAAGTTATTTAAACTCATTTTCAGTATCATGGGTAAAATGGGGCTATAGATATTTACTGATTAATAATTGATTAGTAATTGGTAAAATAATACTTACTGATATTAAAATGAGGCAACTGATTCTTACCAAAGAGTTGTTCATGGAGTCAAATGAGACATTGCAAAACAAATATTTAATATAATTCTCAATAGTGATAGTTGTAGTTTTTGCTATTTTTCTTTTTGGTAAGAGGAAAAGGAGGAGAAGGAATAGGCTATTAATATAGTGTTTTTGTTTTTGTTTTTGTTTTTCCTTTCCCAGCTATACCCTGGGAGATTACTGATGTGCTGAAGGAAAGGCTTTGCTCATTTGCTTGAGGGCTTTCTGGAGGGTCTTAGCAAAAAACAAAAACAAAAATAAAGACAAACAAAAATCCAATGCAAAGGGGACATGGACAGGTGTTAGATACTATTGTATTCATTTGCAAGGTGCTTTTCAAAGTACAGTACCAAGTCATCTGCTGATTTGTTTTCACAAAATATGGGTGGAGTTGGCAGGGCAAGTTTCCCTTTTCTATAGTGCAGGCAGATATAGGAAACCATCTTTGTCACACAAGTTAGTGATATAACTGGGTTTAAGACCTGTATCTCAGATTGAGCACAGCACCTTTCCTATTACATGACATTCTCAAAATCAAATGATCCCCTTCACAGGTTTGTGTCTAGACTTTGGGTCTCTATAATGAGCTTATTATTAGCATCCTTCAAAATAGCAGGGATGAGAAACATTGTAGACTCGTGATCCAAAGGTCTCATTTCATCTGGAGATGGCTGAAAGTATAGCACCTGAGTCAGGTGAGTTTTTACTTTTGGCCATGGATGTGGATTTTTTTTTTCTGAACTTGAGCCAGGCAGAATAAGTGGCTAGGGAGGACGGACTCCAGCCCGGAGTGCTCTCTAACACCATCTCTGCACTGCACTTCAGAGTCCAATGGTTTCATTCAAAGGAGTGAAAAGAAGATGCCAGTAATGTTGAGAAATAGCCAGAAAGCTGGATGCCTTTTTACCATATTTCCTTTCTCCCCCCCTTTTTTTCATTTTATAGATTCAAAATAATTCCAGGAAATCAGAGATGAGTTCTATGTATGCTAAGTGTGTTATGACTTTAACTACAAACCTTCAGGGGCATTATATTTCCTAATGTTTTGAGATAGCTGCAAATTTTAATTTTAGACAGAAAAGGGTCAATTTAGGGTCATTGTAATTCCCAAATCATCAGTTTGCAAATCATCTAGCTACATGTGAAAAATTCAATAACATAAAGATAATTCTCTTGGAAAGTCAAAATAATACACAAGTCTTTGGCCAGAAATAAATATTTGGAACATTTCTTTATGCATAGAGAATTCTATAGTAGGCAAATCTAGTTTCATGTTACTCATCATAAGTTACTGTGGAGTACTTACAGGTATTTATTAATTTAGCTCTATGTTTTTTAAAATAAAGAAGAGTTAAGGTGGTTTAAGAAAGAACACTAAGACCAAAACAGATGAACTCAAGACAAAAAACAGAAGAAAGGAATAAGGAGAGGGAGATAAAACAGCAGTGAGAACTCCTGGCTGAAGAAAGCCTATAAGTACTTAAACTTTCTTGTGGCTTGATGAAAGATGGTTCCAGAATGAATTGCATAGCTCTCATTGTTCTATCTAGCACTAGAATGTGTATTTCATTCATTCATTTATTCATTAATTCACTTTTTACAATGAAACTTATTCAATCTATCTTATATTAACTTGGTACCGTGTAAAGCCCTAGAAATATAGCATTGAACATGATCTGGAAATCTTTACTTTCATGGAACTTATAGCTTTCTTGGGAAGGAATATAGACAAATTATTACAAAGTGCTAAGGTCTATAAAATGTGCAGAAATGTATAAGAGCATCCAATAGGTATATCTAACCTAGGGTGGAGGTTCAATTACCCAGTGAAATATGTTAAACAACCCCACCTTCTCAGTAACATAAATTGCTTACTATGGGATTTCAAGACTACTTTCCAAAAGGAGAGTCTGATTTATTTACACATGAGTTTAAAAAAAGTAATTATTTAAATCAAACATGGAAAGAATCTTTTATGTGCCAAGCACTCTACTAGTCCTTATTTTGGTGATTTATAGTTTAAAATGGGATCTATATTAAGGTTGTTTTCCTCAGTATATGATTTCTGTCCTGGTCCTGGGTCCCTTTGCCATCTTTTCAGATACCTTTAATATGAGAGTCTGGCCTAGTCATAAGAACTCTACATGTGTTTGGTTGCCTCAGTCTGAAATGATAAAATAGGATGAGATAATCCATTCAAAAATGAATACTTCTAGGGCTTTTTAGAGAACTAACTCAAAATTTTAACGAAATTTGAAATGTAGGGTGGGATGATACAAAGCTAGGAAGCTTTGTTTTGAAAAATATAATTATATTGTACTTGTAAAATATTTTTACTGAACTATCAAAAGAGTTACGGATTTTGTAGAGAATTCCTCTAAGGTGGATGTGGTGGTGGTAGTTGGGAGGGTAGTGTAGTTAAGAATATAGAATAAGAACAAGTTCTGGTTTTGCAACTACTAGTCACATGAACTTGGATAGGTTATATAATCTGTGCCTCTATTTTCCACCTGAAGCATGGGATAATAATTCTCTTATTGAGTTATAATGAGTTCTATGTGAAGGTACTCAGCTCAGTGCCTGGCACATAGCAAAGGCTCAATAAACATTAACTGTTCTTAATATTAGGGTAGAAAATGTAGGTTTTTGATAATTAAAAAAAAAGTATTCTAATTTGCTATAATATGTGAATTGGAATATAAACAAGAACATGTCTTTTAAGAGGATAGGACCAACAAGGACAAATGGCCACTTTTTAATCTAAAAATTCCATCAAGTCAATATAAATGTAGAAAATGGTTTAAATAGCTAAATCTACTCAGTTGTTATAGTTCTAATCATGTCAGAGAATGCAGAGACGTTCAACATTTTGCACAGAAGTGACTTTTGAAAGTGGTGGGGCTTTCTGGGGCATAGAGAAACAGTGTGCCACTCTTTTGTTTTGACACAGTGGAGGTTAAAGGCATAGACTCTATATATTTGAACCCCATCTATATTTTATAGATGTGTGATCTTGGGCAAGTTTCCTAACTCTCTGTATTACAATTTCCTCATCAGCCTAAAGAGAATAATAAGAGCCCGACCTCACTGGTTTGTTGTGAGGATTAAATGAAATAATTAAAGTGTCTGAAACAGTGAGGACCCATGTCTATAAATAAAATAGCTATTAGTTATCTTCCTAGGATGTAAGCCTCTTGACAGCAGACATTTTTTTTCTTTATTTCACCACCCCTTTGACTCACGTATCTCTAGTACTTGAAAAGTGCCTGACACAACAATTTCTCAATAAAATAGTTTTAAATGAAAAAAAAAAATACATGGAAGTTCTGTTAGCCAAATAAAAGGATGAAAAATCTGGGCTAAAATGTTGAAAATTATTGAAACAAGGCAATCTATCTATATATAAAGAGGAATTATGCAAATTAGGCCAGAACATCATAATGGGTCACAACCGGACATGAAGAGGTTATAGGCGCCCATAAGGCCAAGAGAGGAGACAGAGATGGGGGCCAGCCTAAGTTCCTATTCCACAGCGTGGGCTGGCCCCCTGGAGCTGGAGCAGACACTGACAGGGGCAGGGGGCAGGCCCCCCAGAGCTGGAGCGGACACAGACAGGGACAGGGTGCTGGTCTGCAGCCTCCATGGTTGATCGCAGGCCCACAGAGGAAAGGCTGGCCCGCCTGCAGCCTCCACAGCTGAGTGCAGGCCTCAGCTGGGCGCAAGCCTGGAGTAAAACACTGACAGCAAGTCCTTTCAGTATAATTGGGGCATTAGAGGCCCACAGAATGATCATTTCCCTTTCTATGAAACACATAATTCTGACACACTATTTACAATTAAATAAGTTCCATATATTTTGACATTTTACAGCCCTAGAAAGTTACATACAATGATCAGCAAAGTGAGAAGATGAAAAGAATTTTTACGCTTTTAAAGATGTAACTAATTTCTGTCTAGAAGACAAACCAATTCAAAAAGTGATGAATATAATTTAACCTATAGGACATTAGCCAGATTGTATCTAATTTAGCAGTTTTACTCCAGGCTTTCATCTTTGGCAATCTCCTTTGAACAGCATTATCATCCTGTCAGTCCCTTCACTGAGTTAAACAGAACTTTTGCATCTGTTGTTATGTATTTGAATAAGAATTATGTATTTAACATGTGCAAAATTTTGTTTTGACATAATAAAACAGAATATCATTTGATTCTTCCCTGGAACACAGAAAAGCCCAACCTTAATCATTGGTGTGGCTTAGGCTAATTTTCCAAATATTGTTAATAAAATTAATGTAGGGGTCTTCACCGAGCCAAGAATTCTCTCTTTCAGGCCTACATATTCAGCATCTCCAAGGAGAAGGATTGTGTTTTGTTTTATCTTGTTTTGTTAATACTCACCAGAGGATATTTTTTCACTGCTTTTTAGAGAGAGTGGTCTAGAGGGAGAGAGAGAGGGAGAGGGAAGAAGGAGAGAGAAGAGGGAGAGAGCCAATTCGTGGCCGAGGGCAGGCCCTTGCCAGCAGTCCCACCTCTGTGTGTGAGCTGCAGAGGAAACATCTTTTCTGACCACTCATTGGCTAAGCTCCCTATATGCCACAGTGTTTTTGGTAACTTAGGTAATAAGAATCCAAGAAGGTGACCTAGTGTTTTTCCACCTCACTCCTGGAAAAAAAAATGAAGTTCTGCTGCTGGAGGGGCTAAGATATATCATATTTTGCACTCGCTGGTTTGGCTCAATGGATAGAGCCTTGGTTTGCCAACTGCAGGATCTGGGTTTGATTCTGATCCAAGGCATGTACCTAGGTTGCAGGCTCTTCCCTGGCTGGGGCCCAGGTCAGGGCTCATGCAACCAATCAAAGTGTCCCTCTCACCTAAAAGCATTTCCCTTTCTCTTCCATGTTCTTTAAAAAATTAATGGAAAAATATCCTCAGGTGAGGATAAAAAAAAAGAAAGAAAGAGACATCTTGAAAATGCCTAAAGAAAGTTGTCATTTTTTTTTGTGGTGAAGGGAATGGAGTCTGTGTTGATGAAAACACCTTGATGGCTGTGGTGACTGGCAGTGGCAGTACTTTCCCCTGATCAGCCAGGTTGCCTCCTGCAGAGGGATTCCTACTGACAGCTTAGGCCTGTGAAGAGCAGACCTAAGCCATCAGTAGGACATCCCTTAAGGGCTTCCAGATTGTGAGACGGGGTTGGGGCGTTGAGGATTTCCCCATTGCATGAATTTTGTGCACCAGGCCTCTAGTAAGTACATGAAAATATACTATGTGATTTTATTATTTTTGTGAATGATTGAAAAGTTTTATAATGAAAGATAAAAGACTTTACTGATGTAATCACTGCTGGTAAACAGGCAATAGAAAATATATTTGTATCATTTTTTTTTGTTACAGCTTAAGAAAGTAAAAGGACATATTATATTACTAAACACTACTATATTGCTAGAGACTGGGGAAAATGTGGTCCCCAAAATACATTTGTTTCTTTTAAGGATTCTGATGTCAAGCAAGAATTTCAATAAAAATGAATAAAGCTGATCTGCCAATCTGTACTATTCTTCCTTGTCATTCTACCTTGGAGATTATTTTGTTTACCTCCCTCAGAGGTTCTTCAGGTAGCCATTAGCATTGTTCACTCCCTGTCAGCACTTTAGTTGCTCTCCTCTTTCCCTCCAGAACAGAGGTCATGATCTCTACATCTAACTACTCCACAAACACTTCGAGCCCTACATAGTAATCCATGCAGACACTGCCTTCCTGTCTTCCCTTTTGAATCTCTGCCCCACTCACTTTCTGACCCTTTTGGTTCTTCTCTTACCTCTCCCTTCTTGTCTTGCTTCAGTCAGGTGAGGTATCCTGGCTGTGGAGTACACACCTCAGTCCTATTATAGCTCCTGTGGGATGCAGTCTCTGTGAACCTCACTTGGCTCTTGGTACATTCCCTGTAGGGCACATCACATCCTTTTTGCACTTAGGAACTAGACAGTACTTCAGCACTATGTTTGGAGGCCTTTTAAACAGCAAAATTGCCAATAAAAAGTAAAAAAATGAAAAAAAAAAAGAAGACACTAAAATACCACAAAAAGCACACTGTTTATATTGTAAGAGCTGAACAAGAAGGCATAGTGTCACCTTGTGGGACTCCAGCTGGAAATGTGTGCATCAGCCAATCCAAAAATTTCATAGCTCCTCATGTCTACAAATGAACATAGAAGTGCTGTGAATATTGCTTTGGGGGTTTCAAATAAATGTAGCAAGTAGGGGAATTTGCAGATATGGAATCCGTAAATAATGAGGCTTGACTATCTATAATAATAAAAGCATAATATGCTAATTAGACTGAACATTCTTTGGGACGTCCTACCTTCTAGACAAAGCCATAGCAGGCAGGGGCTGCAGCCGACGTCGCAGAGGCCCTTGGCCATGGCAGTAGTGGTGGGCAGGGGCTGGGGACAAGGCCTGCATGAATTTTGTGCATTGAGCTTTTAGTCTATTCATTAATTGTGCACAGTATCACCATGTTCAATAAAACAAAATAGGCAATTTACTACATGTATGTTTAAAATATATATCTATACTAATAAAAGAGAAGATGCAAATTGATTGTACCTCTGTAATTAACCTGACAAAGAAGGAGGGTTAATTTGCATATGCAAGGCACCAAGCAGCCTGGGTCCCAGGAACATCTTTGGGGCCCAAGCTGCTCCTCGCTTGTGGGCCTGCATGTAGGCATTGAGCAGCTGGGGTTCCAGGATGCCCCCGGCCACTTTGGGCCTATGGATATAGGAACCGAGCAGCAGAGGGTGGGGCAGGAACATCCACCCTGTCACTATGGCTAAGTGGGAGATGTTCCCACCCTGTGGTTGCTTGTGCATGCACCGGCGCCAAGGGGTAGACTGGGTCCACGCCCCCAGCCTGGCGCACACAACGCAGGGCTGTTGGCCTTGGGGGCATGTCCCCTGCAGCTGCTGCATGTCCCAGGTCTTGCTCCCCAGCCTGGCGCACACAACACAGGACTGCCATCCTTGGGGGTGTGCCCCCTAGGCTGCAGGACACACCCTTAGCTCAGTGGACACAATGCAGGGGTCCTCTGTGCATGAGCTTCAGAGGAAACACCTTTCCTTGTTTTAAAAATCTATTTCATTGATTTTTTACAGAGAAGAGGGAGAGGGATAGACAGTCGGAAACATTGATGAGAGAGAAACATAGATCAGCTGCCTCCTGCACACTCTCCACTGGGGATATGCCCCAACCAAGGTACATGTCCTTAATAGGAATCAAACCTGGGACCCTTCAGTCTTCAGGTCTGCGCTCTATCCACTGAGCCAAATCAGTTAAAGTATAAACACCTTTTCTAATCGCTCATTGACTAAGCTCCCTGTACATTACCACTTGCAGTGTTCTTGGTAAATTGAGTAATAAGGATCCAAGAAGGTGATCTAAGGTTTTTCCACCATACTCCTGGTGGAAAAAAATGAAGGTCTGCTGCTGGAGGGGTTAAGAAATGTCATATCCTTCCCTAGCTGGTTTGGTTCACTGGATAAAGCCTCAGTCTGCTGACCACAGGGTCCAGGTTCAATTCTGATCAAGGGCATATACCTAGGTTGCAGGCTCCTCCCTGGCCGGGGCCCAGGTCAGGGTTCATGAAGGAGGCAACCAATCAAAATGTCCCTCTCTATCAGTCCCTCTCTCTTACACATTCTCTAAAATTCAATGAAAACATATCTTCAGGTGAGGATAAAAGTAAGATAGAAATGCCATATCTTATGAAAGAGACATCTTAAAAATGCCTAAAGAAAATTGTCGTTTTTTTCGTGGTGAAGGGACTGGAGTCCAGGTTGATGAAAACACCTTGGCAGCTGCAGTGGCTGGCAGTGGCTGTAGCAGTGGGGTGATAGAGCTGGCACCTTCCCCTCATCAGCCAGGTCACCTCCCACAGAGGGAAGCCAGTCTGTGGAGCAGGCCTAAGCCATCAGTAGGACATCCCCTGAGGCCCATTTGTGAAAGGGGGCAGGATGAGCTGAGGGATCACCCCCCAGTGCGTGAATTTTGTGCACTGGGCCCCTCGTCTATACTAATAAAAGGGCAATATGTTAATTAGACCAGACATCTTCCAGACATCCTTACTGACAAAGCCGGGGGCTTGGCTGGCCTCCAAACTGCCTCCAGCCACTTGCCCAGCCACCCCACCCCCCAGCGAGGACCAACCACCCTGATTGGGGGCATGGCAAGCCTGCAAACTATTCCAGGCCCCTTAGCCAGGCTGCCCCATCTCCTAGAGGGGACCACAATCCCAATTGGGAGTGTGGCCTGCCTGCAAGCCACCCCAGGCTCCTCACCCAGGTTGGCCCCATCCCAGCAGGGACCCCCAGCCTGATTGGGAATGGGGCCTGCTTGAAAACCTCATAACCCCTGCCCTGGCTGCCATGCCCCCCCAATGATCTCCCCTCACCCTGATCTGGGACCCCCTTCAGGGCAGACCAGTTGGCCCTCACCCATGCACCAGGCCTCTATCCTATATAATAAAAGGGCATTATGCAAATTGACCCCAACAGCAGAAAGACCAGAATGACTACTGGACATAGTTACTACTATGTTGTGCACTGACCATCTCTTGGTCCCTTTCTCCAGCCGGCAGGCTCCGATCACCTGATGGCTATCCGCTGCAGGGCTGGGGGATGACAAGTGGGCAGGAACAGCTGACCTCTTGGTCCCTTGCCCTGGCCATCAAGCACTGATCACCCAATGGCAACTGGGGGAGGGTAGTGGTGGGGCAGGGCCGGCTGTGGGCAGCTGGAGAAGATGGCCCTGATCGAAGGCCAGGCTTAGGGACTGTACCCGCATATGAATTTCGTGTGCCAGACCACTAGTAGCTACATAAAATCTTGTTTCTTCTTCTTCTTTTTTTTTAAAAAAATATATTTTATTGATTTTTTACAGAGAGGAAGGGAGAGGGATAGAAAATCAGAAACATCGATGAGAGAGAGACATCGATCAGCTGCCTCCTGCACGCACCCTACTGGGTTTGTGCCCACAAGCAAGGTACATGCCCCTGACCAGAATTGAACCTGGGACCTTTCAGTCCACAGGCCGACGCTCTATCCACTGAGCCAAACCAGTCTTGGCAAAATCTTGCTTCTTAAATCTATATTTTTGATACAGAAGATCTGAAATGAGAAAATTAGATTGTAAGGTGAGCTACAAAAATTTAAAATATACAAATCTGCTAAGCTTTAAATTTCTAGGGCAGTGGTTCTCAATATTTCTAATGTCATGACCCTTTAATCCAGTTCCTCATGTTATGGTGACCCCCCAACCATAAAATTATTGGTATTTTAATGGGTAGTACATTGAATCTATAGATTGCTTTGGGTAGTAAAGACATTTTAATGATGTTGATTCTCCCAATCCATGAGCATGGTATGCTCTTCCATCTGTTTATGTCTTCCTCTATCTCTTTTTTCAATGTCCTGTAGTTTTCTGTACATAGGTCTTTTACCTACTTAGTTAGGTTTATTCCTAGGTATCTTAATTTTTTTTTGGTGCGATGGTAAATGGGATTGCTTTTTTAGTCTCTCTGTATTAGTGTATAGAAATGCCACAAATTTCTTGGCATTAATTTTGTATCCTGCTACATTGCCAAATTCATTTATTAAGTCAATTAATTTTGGGATGGAGTCCTTCAGGTTTTTTATGTACAGTATCCTGTCATCTGCAAATAAGGACAGCTTTACTTCTTCTTTTCCAATTTGGATCCCTTTTATTTCTTCTTCTTGTCTAATTGCAATGGCTAATACTTCACAGACCTAGAATGAACTCTTCAAAGATTTATCTGGAACAAAAAAATGACCATAAATAGCCACTGCAATCCCGAGAAAGAAGAATAAAGTAGGTGGAATCTCAATATCAGATATCAAGCTATATTACAAAGCAACTGTTCTCAAAACAGCCTGGTACTGGCACAAGAACAGACATATAGACCAATGGAATAGAATAGAGAACCCAGATATTCACCCAAACCACTATGCTCAACTAATATTTGACAAAGGAGGCATGAACATACAATGGAGCCAAGATAGCCTCTTCAATAAATGGTTTTGGGAAAATTGGACAGATACATGCAAAAAAATGAAACTGGACCACCAACTTACACCAAATACAAAAATAAACTCAAAATGGATACAGGACTTAAACATTAGAAGGGAAACCATAAAAATACTAGAGGAATCCACAGGCAGCACAATCTCAGACATATGCTGAAAGAACTTCTTCACTTATACTGCTCCAAAGGCAATGGAAGCTAAAGAAAAAATAAACAAATGGAACTACATCAAAATAAAAAACTTTTGTACAGCAAAAAGAAACCATCAACAAAACAACAAGAAAACCCACTTTATGGGAGAACATATTTGCAAATGTTATCACAGATAATGCTTTAATCTCCAACATCTACAACCAACTTATACAATTTAGGGAAAGGAAGATAAATGATCCAATAAAAAAACGAGCAACAGACCTAAATAGAACCTTTTCAAAAGATGACAGAAGGAAGGCCAAGAGACACATGAAAACATGTTCAAAGTCACTAATTATCTGAGATATTCAAATCAAAACGACAATGTGATACCATCTCACACCTGTCAGAATGGCAATAATCAACAAATCAACAAATGACAAGTGTTGGCGAGGATGCGGAGAAAAAGAAACCCTTGTGCACTGTTGGTGGGAATGCAGACTGGTGCAGCCACTGTGGTGAACAGTATGGAGTTTCCTCAAAAAACTAAAAATGGAACTCCCATTTGATCCAGCAATTCCACTCTTAGGAATATATCCTAAGAAACTAGAAACACCAATCAGAAAGGATTTATGCACCCCTCTGTTCATAGCAGCACAATTTACAATAGCTACAATTTGGAAACAGTCTAGGTGCCCGTCAGCAGATGAATGGATCAGAAAACTATGGTGCATCTACACAATAGAATTCTATGCTGCCATTAAAAAGAAGGAATTCCTACCATTTGTAGCAAACTGGATGGAACTGGAGAGCCTTATGCTAAGTTAAATAAGCCAGTAAATGAAGGAGAAATACCACATGATCTCACTCATTAGTGGATAATAAAGAACACTATAAACTGATGAACAAAAGAATAGATACAGAGGCAGTAAAGCATCAAACAGACTGTCAAATTACAGCAGAAGATGAAGGAGAGGTGGGGTAGATAAGAGATCAACCAAAAGACTTGTATGCATGCATATATGCATAAGCAATGAACACAAGACACTGGGGGGTTGGGGTATGCCTCAGGGGGGTGGGTTGGCAATGGGAAGATGTGTATACATGTAACAGAATAAAAAAAAATAAACAAAATTATTTTGTGGCAACCCTGCTAGCAGTTTTCAACCTGTGGGTAGCGACCTACAGGTTGAGAACTGCTGCTGTAGAGCCTAAGACCATAAAAAAACACAGATATTTACATTATGTTTCATAACAGTAGCAAAATTACAGATATGAAGTAGCAATGAAAATAATTTTATGGTTGGGGATCACCATAATATGAGGAACTGTATTAAAAGATTGTGGCATTAGAAAGGTTGAGAATCACTGCCTAGGGGATAGACATTGTTTATGTAATTGTATACTTTTTTTGTAGCATATTGTATTTCATATTCTGTATAGCACACAATCTAAAACTTTTTTATTTCAGTGTAAAAAATTGAACTGAGACAATTTTCAGTAATTACCTGAAATATCATTTTTTATATCTAAAAATATTAAAATATATATATTATAAATCTAACCTAAAATATTTTTAAATTTTTCCCCATCACTATGGTGAAGAACGATCAGTAGAAGGTATCTATTGTTATTATCACACCATAAAAATAATTTCCAAATTTATGTCTCTAATCTCTTCAAAGAACAAACAACTTTTATGTTTAAAACTAGAGGCCTGGTGCATGAAATTCATGCATGGGGGAGTGTCCTTCAGCCTAGCATGCTCCCTTTCCAAGTAGGATTGGGCCTAAACAGGCAGTTGGACATCCCTCTCTCAATACAGGACTGACTGCTGGCTCCCAACTCCTCATCCTGATTGCCCCTAACTACTTCTGGCTGCCAGCCTGATCACCCCCTAACCACTCACCTGTCAGCCTGATTGATGCCCAATTGCTCCCCTGCCATCCTGTTTGCCCCTAACTGCCCTCCCCTGTGGGCCTGGTCACCCCTAACTGTCCTCCCCTGCAGGCTTGGTCACCCCCAACTGCCCTTCCATTCAGGCCTGATCCCCGCCAATTGCCTTCTCCTGCTGGCCTTCTGTGGAGGCCATCTTGTGTCCACATGGGGGCAGGATATTTTGACCACATGGGGGCAATCATCTTGTGTCTTGGAGTGATGGTCAATCTGCATATTACTCTTTTATTAGATAAGATAGAGTCCTGGTGCATGGGTGGGGGCCAACTGGTTTGCCCTGAAGGGTGTCCTGGATCAGGGTGGGTTTCCCTTGGGGCATTGGGTGGCCTGGGTGAGGAGCCTGTGGTGGTTTGCAGGCTGGCCACACCTGCCTCCTCCCCCCATGCCTCGGCAACCCAAGCAGAGGTCCTGGTATCTGAGATTTATTTATCTTCTACAATTGAAACTTTGTAGCCTGGAGCAGAGCCAAGTCTTCTGCTTGCAAAGCCATTGAAACTTTGTTGATGTAAGCAACAGCCAAGGTTTGTGGAAAGCTTGGCTTCTTCCATCACCAGGGGCAACCCAATCCTCCCTCCTGCTCTCTCTGTGGCCATAATCATCTTGGTTGGGTTAATTTGCATACTTATTCTGATTAGCTGGTGAGAGTGGCTTGTGGGTGCAGCAGAGGTATGGTCAATTTTCATATTACTCTTTTATTAGAGAGGATTTTATGAAGGCCAAGTTGCCTTAACTTTTAAGTGGAAATTAACCATTCCAAGGGCAATGATCATATGGAATATATTATTAGGAGCTTTCACTGAGAATCAAAAGAAGTTTTGTCTTTTTGGATTAACAGAACAAAGAAATAGGAAATAGAGGTTTCAGAATAGGAAGACACCATTCAATCTGCAATGGAGGCTTCCCAAATGTACTTCAGCTTCTCTTATAACTCAGTGTCATAGGGTGTGTCACAGATTCATTGAGTTGACTGGACATTTTCAATGCAAATTGATCACATAAAGGATATACTGGTGCTTGGTGCAGTGATAGAAAAAGCTAACCAAGATGATGAAGTAGAGAAGTATGTTTCTTTCCTTAGTGATCCAAAATGTTCCTGAGTACCACACCAAAAGGTAAATAAAGGTTTGAGTGTCCATCCTGACAGGAAAGAATAGTAGTGAGAGATGTCATAAAACAAGTCACAGCTAGCCCAGATGTGTAGGAGGCAGAATTGCTTCAAGCATGGACTCCCTTCACTTGACTTTAGCCTGGTATGGGATGTGCTAGAGGAAGTGTGGTCTAGTGAACACAAACAGAAACTTCTCACAGAAATACAGCATTCTGTGTGAACATGCACAGTACTTACCAGTGGAGAATAAGGGAGTGATTTGTGAAACAGTTAAATTCAAGGTGTATGTTCTTTAGTGTACACAATGACCATGGAATGAAGAAACTAGGGACTGCTTGGGTGAGGAGAAAAGAATGGCAAGGTTGAGATTCAAATTGAGTCCCATGTGGAGCCATTTGGCACATTACAGACATTAATCAGAGCACACAATTTCTCAATTGGGTGCTGGGCATGAAAACTGCTGGGAGCTGAACCACAGTTCCCTCAGTGATACATCTTTTCTCAGCCCCCAGTGTGTGGTCAGTTTTACTCTCACAAATTCCACTGAAAATAGTCTTTCTTTTTCATACTTAAAAATTCTTTCCAAACAAGTGTTTCCTTTTAACATCCCCAAAGCAGATTGACTTTTTTGAGCTATGTATTGCTTCCAAGTCTGTCAATGTCAGAGGCCTCAAATTAATTCCAACATCTCATTGCTGTTTTCCCTTAAGAAGTCCAAATGGTTCTGAACACATTTTGGGTTCAATCTGTTTATGCTTATTTAAAAGCTCATTAGACCCACATTTCTACCCTCTGCCCTATTCATCTTGATCCAGGAAATGCTTGTGATTAGAATGGGGATAGTTATTTCTATTATGTTTCTTCAGTCCATCAATTATGAAGCTATTATATCCAGTAAAATAAGAAAGGAGTCACGTAAAAAAAAGAAAGGGGTCAATCACACATTATTGAAGCTTTGAGGAATGAAGGTCACAGGAGAAAACCATTGCATACTAAGTAGCTCAGCCTAATAAATGCCAAAGAAAACATTCCCAAATTATTACAGAAAATTCTTTTAAACTTTCAGCCTATTCCTTCCTGCTACTGTTGGTGATATTTGAACAGACATGTGTCTCCACATGTGCCCTACTCTGACTTGTGACTTGATTTTACCCCTATGATATCAGGTTCTAGACGTGTGAAGGTTCATGCCTGATGTCCTATTCTTTCTTATTAACTAGTGAGGAGAAGATCTGAAGAAGGCCTTCCCTGACCATACAAGATGAAGTGGTACCCATTCTCACACCTTCCCTTTTGTCATACTCTATTGTATCATTTCAATTTATTTCTCTGTCTAGTAACTTACTATTCTCTTGTCCATTCATTACTTGATTTGATAATTATCAGTTCCTTCAACTAAAATGTAATTCTATGTAGGAAAATACTCTGTATTGTTCAGTATGTTATCTAGGGCCTAGAACTGTATTTGGTGCAGAGTATCCCTCTAGGAAATATCTGTCTATTGATAGACTATGAAATAATGAGAGAATAAGTTGGCATCATTATGTTGTGAGTGTATGGACAGCACCCAACAAAGTGACTGGTATATAGCAGATGTTCACAGTGACCCTCTCTTCTTCACACTCACTTTAAATGCATTTTAAGACACAGGCTGAAAGATAAGAGGATGACTATATTGTTGACTCAACTTTTAACTGACTTCTTAGGTCTGTTTCTGATTTAGTTTGGCCTTTCAAATGGGCCAGGAGGGTGCAGTGAAAACAAACACACCAGACTACTGGAAGCCAGGATCTTGTGTTACAGTCTTGGTTTCAGCTCTGATTCACTGTGTGAGATGTGAGCAACCTACTTAACCTCTCTGATTCTGTTTCTTCATGTATAGAATGAAGAGGTTGAATTAGATGATGTTTAAGATTCTTTGAAATTCTTGAATTTTATTTTACCTCTCTTTAAATCTGAGCACAGACCAGACACTTCATACTTATGATGTGTCCTGCAACCCCTAGAGAAATGCTGCTAAAATATTCAAAGTGAAGTATCACCAAGAATATGCATCACTCTCTTTGTTTCATGGAAGATCTCTATTTCAGAAGTTGTGCTTTTTTGTCAAGCACTTTGGGAATCTTTGTACTTGAAGTGAATTTAATAAATTACCTTTTATATTTTATAGCATATCCATTTGAGGATATAAAGATTGTCTACAAGCTCTCATTAAGTACTATCTATATATATAAAATGCTAATATGCTAAACATCTGACCAGTCACTATGATGCACATTTACCACCAGGGAGCAGACGCTCAATGAAGGAGCTGTGGTGACACACACTAGACGTTTACAGAGAAAGGCACCACAGACCTGGTGCCCACAAAGCAACATTCAACTTCTCCCAAGTGGGACACAGGCCCCATTACCATCCTGAGCAACAGCCCACCAAATCAACGCTGCTGAAACTCAATGGTGCAAAATGCAGCTCACAGCTCAGCCCAGCCCAGCCCAGAAATGGTGGCTGTGGGTACCACATAATGACATCAGGTAGCAATGTCCAGCTTTCTCTCCTTAGCAACTAACCTCCTTGGAGTTTTTTCAGCTCAGGAACACAACTTGGTTTATATCCAGGTGGAAACATTTTACACTTTAACCAAATGTCTATGAAGTGTTTTCCCATGCCTCGTCTTATTTGATTCTCACAGAAGTCCTGGAGTAGATAGGAGACTCTGTGGAATCCTATTTTCTCTTCATTAGCTAGAAAACGGAGATTTAGAAAGCTTAGAAACTTGACTCAATTGAAAAGAAGTAAGAAATGGTGGACCTTGGAAATGACTTCAGGTTTTCTCACTGCTGCAGTTAAATATTTATTCTTTGTTCTCCCTGCATGATCTACAATAATAACCTGTTTCATGTTGATATTTACTGGTGTGTTGCTGACAATTACCTTAAAGAGAAGTTGTGGTGCTTCACTGGGTTGGAAAAAGTTTAGCTAAATCAGAAAGCAGGTCTAATTATATATAAAGCTACATATATAAAGCTCTCACTGGCACCAATCACACGTGTGTGTTTTGATCTCATTGTTGATTGTGAATTTGGTTGACATATCTATTACAGAGAAAGGGCAAATAGTGATATTAAAATTTTTTTCTAATTAATTTTCTTTCAATGTACATGAATTTGTGCACCAGGCCACTAGTTGTTTATAAAAAAGTGAAAGGATGAGCTGCTTGAAATCATAAGAATAATTTATACTTTAGATTCTGTTAGTGCCATGCATTAAAAGCCCAGAGTTACAAAATAGATTTTGTATGATTATATGCAAAACAGAATCCCATCACAAACACCTGCTTATTACCTGAATTAAGAATATCGTTTGTCAAAATGTAACCTCACAAATGACTGTGTTTCCTGAGACCATTCACTCTTCAGTTGACTGCAATTTTGCCTTCCTCCTTAGTTGTCTGAAAATACTCTTGCTTTATAGTAGATGCTACCTCTTGGTCAATTATTAATCTTTGCTATTTGATGGATTCATGACAGATTTTCCTGTGCCCTCTTCCTATGTCCCACTTAGTACTTGTGCTGGATCACACATCTGTGCTTTGTACATGCTCTCCTCTGCCTAGATTGTCCTCAAACTCCAGCTCATTTTTGAATATGTAGCTCAAACATTTCATCATCATTGAAGCCTTTCCGACCAACTCTCCTTATTTGGGAAGAACCAGCTTATCTCTTCTTTGTACTGACATATACCAATATATAATAAAAATAAGTATTTATTCTGTATTTTTTTGCACGTCTGTATCACTTATTGAGAATTAACTGTGGATAAGAATTTCATCTTTTTTTAAAAATCTATTTTTGTTGTTGTTGTTGTTAATCCTCACTCAAGGATATTTTTTCCATTGCTTTTTAGAAACTTTTCAGAGAGATTGGAAGGAAGGAAGGGTAGGAGTGAGGGAGAGGGAGAGAGAGAAACATCAATGTGAGAAAGACACATGGATTTGTTGCCTTGGCCACAGGCCACAACAGAGACAGGTATCTAACTTGAAACCCAGGTACGTGCCTTTAACTGAAATCAAGCCTGTGACCTTTGTGTGTGTGGTTGAAGCACTAACTGCTGTACACACCAGCCAGAGCAATACTTTTTACCTTTTAAATTTTTATGTTGTTAGGCATCATCTAGTGGTCTCAATAATGTTTGTTGAATGAATGAAAATATAAGATTTAATTTCTGCCCCCCAAACCAAAGTTATAAAAAGTTTTTGATTGGTACATATGAAATACTCTTTGAAATGGCTTTCTGGGTATAATTGGATTAAGAGGTAACTTCAGAGGATTCCATGAATCCCATTAAAAATGTCTGTAGCTAAATATGGTATGAATCAAGCTGTGTTTTGGTTTACATTATTTCACCCAATTAAGAGATGTTAATTAGATCAGCCTGCCATCGAGGGGATTAGAACTGATATTAAGTTGATTGGTTTCTTCTCCATCATAAAATGTGTAGCTTGCACAGTCTCTAGACACACTAATGAAGTGAAGTTTGTGCAGCAGCCCATGGATTAATTGTCTCTTTGGCAAAACTTCATCTACATTCAAAATAAGGCTCATAATTTTTATTACTTTTAATTTTAATTGAAAAATGACTTAATATCAGAATTAAAGAAATATAGTAGGGGAAAATCATTGAGAATCAATCATCCTAAGCAAAAAATATTTTAATTATTGCATGTTACCTTCTCACGCATACATATTTTTGTATAGTTGCAATCATAAGTTTTTTATGGAGTTTCTATATATGATCAAATGTACACATAGCAATGTTTACCAACAGATACTTCATAGAATGTTAGTATTCTTGGGATTTTAACTGATTTACTTGGGGAAAATAAAACATCTCTGAGGTCAGATAACTTTGAGAAGTTGTACAAGTAAACATATCTTTTACTATAGGATTTTTCAAAGCCTATAATATATTTTAAGGAAAAAGACAAAAATATGAAATTTTCTTCAAATTAATCTTTACATGAAACTTACAAAATATATACAGTGAAACGTCTGTTCCACAAATAATTGTTTAGAATACACTTTGGAAATCACTGATGTGGGATACCTAATTTATTAACCCATTCTTTTACTGTTGGATAATGGTATTTAATCACACTTGGAATAAAGCCCCCAATATCCTTAACATGGCCTACAGATGTGTATTTTCTGATACTTTTTGGCTTATTTCCCATTATTCTCCTACCACCCTAATTCTTGAATCTACTAAAGTCTTTCCCATTGTAGGCAGGGCTTTTGCACATCCATGTTTTGAATTATTTAAAAAAATTTTTTTTATTGATTTCAGAGAGAGAGAGGGAGAGGAAGAGATACAAACATTAATGATGAGAGAGAATCATCAATCAGCTACCTACTAAATGCCCCAAATTGCATGCAACCAGGGCTTGTGTCTTGACCAGGAATTCAGCCATGACTTTCTGGTTCATAGGTCGATGCTCAACTACTGAGCCATACCAGCTGGGCCCAAGTTTTGACTTTTATAGATAGAAGCACACTTATCATATCTTCTTTCATTATTTTCTAATTTACTACTTATTTTCAAGAAATATAGTAACTTAAAGGCATTTAGTACATTTGGTTTCATCTCAAACCAGCACTATGGTCCATGGCAATTCCCTGTCTTTTTCAGAAAAGCCTATCAAGTTTTGCGATTATAGATGTTAGCCTAAGCAAAACCAAAAGAGAAAGGCACACAATAGATCAAAATGTCAAATATCAGTGACTTTCAGACAAGTTATTCTATTCTCTTGGTTGATAAAATTGATTGAATGTAAATCAGCTCTCTTCTTTCAGGGATTTTCTGAATATGTTTCATATTGTTGCACATCATAGCTCATTTTGCTCAGTGACATGGAAGTGGCAATTTGTTCTCTTCCACATTCTTGAAGGCCCATGGTGCTCTAAAGGAAGTGAAGGATGACTGTTGACCTAGTTAGAGCTGTCTCCCAAGTATATAACAAGAGACCTAGGGTACACACATGCTTCTGTCACTTTGCTCCTACTTAGTAATCAGTAAATAGGATGGAAAGCATAGATTGAATATTTATCAAAAGTATAAGTAAATCCAAAATCAGTGAATGAGATTTTGTCCAACCCACTGATTTTATAGTTAAGCAACCGCAGACCCCAAGCCTGAGCCACTACACAACTTCAGAAGGATTCATTTGCATAGACTATGGTATGAATGGGGCCCCCTGAAGTTGTTCACTGTGGGGCCCAGTTCAGAAAAGTTAAGAGACTTTGTGGTTTCAGGCTGCAGTCTTGTTTGATGATGGAATCCAACAATTAAATATGTTCGACAGACTTGAGAGATGGTAAAATGAATGTAAAGCAAAAAGTGTAAAGTATTCCAATTAGATTTTGAAATCAATTGACCCAATCCAAACAAAGGAAAACCTGACTTCAGGATGTCTAAACTGTAATGATATTATGAGGAGTTAGTTAACCACAAGTGTTATTAGGAACCCAAAGGCTATAGTTGTGATGTGGTCTAGTGGAGTGGTTGGCAAACTCATTAGTCAACAGAGTCAAATATCAACAGTACAACGATTGAAATTTCTTTTGAGAGCCAATTTTTTTTAAACTTCTTCTAATGCCACTTCTTCAAAATAGACTTGTCCAGGCCATGGTATTTTGTGGAAGAGCCACACTCAAGGGGCCAAAGAGCCACATGTGGCTCGCGAGCTGTGGTTTGCCTACCACTAGATCAGTGGAATCCTAGGCTGAAGTAATAGAGACAGAGCATTCCAAACCCCTGCATTGATTAGAATACAACAGACTTACTATTTTTAATTCTAGGAATCATATATTTTTAAATGAATACTACAAATCTTTGATCCCCAAGGTCACGTGCATGGAACCTGGTAGCAACTCAGTGAATACTCAAATTATTATTATTGCTGAACTAATAATGTTTTATGTAAAGCACCTGGAACATTGTAAATGGCCAGAAATGTTAGGTTTCTCTTCTCTTTTCATAGGGAGTAATCAAATGTTATAGTTACTGGTAAACATTCTGACTAAAGAACCTTTCAAGAAATAGGAAAATTTTATGAATATTTGAATCTTCAAAAACTAAAAGTCTTGCCTAGCTGGCATGGCTCAATGGTTGAGTGTTGTCCTATGAACCAGAAAATCATAGTTTGATTTCTACTCAGGGCACATGCCCGTGTTGCAGGTGGATCCCCAGTAGGGAGCGTGCAGAAGTCAGACGATCAGTGAAATGATTATCTTATGATTAATGTTTCTCTTTTTTACTCTCCCCTCCTTTCTGAATCAATAAAAAATATATTTAAAAAAACCCCAAAGTCTTATTTTCTGCTTTTATAATGTTTATTGTAATTCCCTACAGATATATTGGTTGTTTTTTATTACGACCTTATTGGAATTGTAAAAATGTCAACCAGTGAGATCTCCCTCCCAACCCCACTTCCTTTTTTCTTTCCACATTTTTTGAGGGCCCTGGCAATGTGATAGATTTGGGGGATTTAAAAATTAATACTTTATGATTTCTTTTAAGAGATTGTTGTGAAGAGAAGTAGATAGACATGAAAACAAATAAATTACAATATAGTGTAATGGTTGTAGCAATAAAAGCATGTGCAGGGCACAAATATAGCAATTCAATTCAATAAATACTGGCTTTGAGGATTTTTTTTTATGTGTCAGGCACTGCATTAAGCCAGAGGATAGAGCTGAAGACAAGACATAGCCATCTCTTATGGAGATTAAACAAGTAATTACACATGTGTAACTACTTTGGAAAGGGAAGCACATGAGAGTGAGAGTCAGAAGAAGAGAAAGGCTTTCCTAAATTTATTTGAGCTTAGGCTGAATGAAGTACATGAGTTGGTCAAGCACATAGAAAGTAAAAGAACAGTCTAGGCAAATGTCACACATTTGCTGTGAGGGTTGTTAGATTTTCCTGAAATTTGATATTTTTCACAATAGGTAATGTTCTTTTGAAAAAGTAATGATTATTTCAAGTTGTTGTCATATTTGTTGGAAAGAGAAATAACCCAAGAAGCACACACAGTCAGCAAATTTGGAAAGTCATATTTGTTTTGGCAATGTCAGTCTTACTTACAGGCAAAATACAAGGTCTTGTCTGTTTGTTGTCATGAATTAAAGGTTTGAAGTAGACTTTCTACTCATATGAAGACTCATTTTTTTAGGTAGCTTTTAAGAGCTTCTTGTTAAATTTACCTACTCAAAGAAGATATAACTTTTAACACATTACTGGGAGTGAGTGCAATAGATTACTTTTTTGAAGAAAGAGAAAGGAAAGAACAGGCAAAAACTAAGGTAGGAAAAGTAAACAGAAATTAAAGGAGAATGAAGACATTCAAGATTGTGGCCATTCCATACAAAGGGGAAGACTTGGAGATGGATGACAATGTCTTCCCCATTCAAATTGTCTAGACCTGACTTTAAGAGTTGGGTTAAAAGAAAATACAGAAAATTTAACAATATTCACAAATGTCCTGAATATTGAATATCTGAAAGGAAGAAAGAATAAAAGATCTATGCAAAATCAACTCAGTGAGACTTCTTTGACCACCCCTACCTGGATGTTAATCACCTTTTCTTCTGTGATCTCTCATATTTATATATGGCAGATATTACATACTGTTTTATATGTCTACTAAAGGCCCAGTGCATGAATTTGTGCATGGGTGGGGTCCCTTGACCTGACTGGTAATGGAGATCTATTGGGGGGCCAGCTGGCCAAGGGGAGGGACTGTGGGAAGTTGGCTGGCTGGCCCCCATATTGGGGCTAATTAGGGAGAAGGTTGGCTGGCTGGGGGGAGGGGCCACAGGAAGTTTATTGTGGGAGCAAACTGACCACCAGGGGTCAGCTCCTACATTGAGCGTCTGCCTCCAGTGGTCATTGCACATTATAGCAACTGGTTGACCGGTTGTTCTGGTCATTCCAGTCCTTCCATTTGGTTTTAACGGTCGCTTAGGCATATATATGTATATATATGCATGTCCTTGTCTCCTATCCTTCTTTAAACAACTTATTCAGATATCTTCTTTCAAGAATCTCAGTACCTGGGATTTGCTACACTTTGGGGAATTAAGGAAAAAATTAGAGGAAATGGAAGAGGACAGAATGATTTAGACAAAGGTTGGACAAAATATAAATATGTTGTAGATAACAGAGGGAAAGAAGTGTCAAGTAAGAAACTAAGCTAGCATGTAAGGGGGGCCTGGCTCAGTTGGGGCATTGGAAGAAGTGCCCTGAAGAATGATATTGAGTTGAGATCTGAAAGGTGAATAGGAATTAACTAAAAAAGGGGGAGAAACTTGAAAGAGCAATCTAGGCAAGGCTGCTGGCTGGTGATGGAAATGACACAAGAGGTAAATACAAGCTAAAATCAATAAGACTTTATTATTGCATTTGAAAAATGTCATATTCCATACATCTCTTTAGTTCAGGAGATGTGGTGGTGAATAACAGACTTTCCAAAATTTGAAGGGCTTACCTCATACTGGAGGGAGATAGATAGACAAACATGCAAACAGATCTTTTATTGATGTTTCAGAGAGGGAAGTGACAAGTTGCATTTAGGTTCTAGGCTGGGCAACTGGATAGATGTTGGTGCCATTAACTCACATAGGGAATGCTGAAGGAAGACCATATTTGTCCAAGAAGAGCATGGATTCAATTTTAGAAATGCTATTTAAAGTGTTGTTGGGATGAATAAGTGGATAGTAAGTTGTTAGTTGTATATGTGTGTTAGAGTTTCATTATTGTCTTGACCTAAAACATATATTCTTCAGTCATTGATGTATAGATAGTAATTAAAGCCATAGATATGGATATAACTGTCTTATGACCACATAAACCATGCACTTTATAACTTGAGGGGGAGCCATTTACATATACTATGGTATAAATAGTGTCTCCTGAACTGGGCAGAGTGGTGGCCATGAATGTTGAAAGATGACCTAGGGGAAGGAATATGGAGTGAGAAGAAAACTGAGCTTTTATGATCAAATTTTGAATATGTTAAACATTTAAGGACCAGGCAGAGAATAAAGAGTTATTAAGGGAGAGTGAAGCAAAATGACAGAGAGCTTGAGGCAAACAAGGAGAAATGTCAATGACACCAAAGGAAGAGAGGGCTTTGATGGAGAAGTGGTCACCAGGCTCTACTACTACTGAGAAATTTAGGAAAATGAAGTCTGGACACATAGCCATCTCAGGTCTTGGTGGACTTAATAAAATCTGTTTTAGTGGAGTAATAAGGCCATATTGGAATGGGTTGAGGAGTCAGTGAGAGGTGAAGAAATGTAGCAACTAATCTGTCTTATGATGTAACATTGGAAAAAATGTCCCCACCCAGACATGCAGGATGAGGCCCAAGTTGAGGTGATTCAACTCAGATGAAGGTGGTAACTTTCCAAGAACCTTAATTTGGAGGTGGTGGGTTTAGTAGTAGTTCGGTTTCTGAGAAATAAGTTTTTCTTCTTTTTCTCCTTCTGTCATTTTATTGTCTAGAATATGACATTGATTAGGATGGCAGTGTCTGAGGTGACAACAAAAGAGTGGTTTTTGGAAAAGGGGCTGGAATTTCCAGGACACACATTGAGTTGATTCTACTGTTATATTTGAACAGCACTAATAAATTGGGAAAACATGGTGCAGACCACACACAAATTTTGCAAGGCTCTCCACTGATATAAGGAGCATATTCCTCAAGTGCTTTAGTTTACATATGCCCTATTATTTATTTTTAGTGTATCCATTGCCCTTCAAAGTATATCAATCTTCTGATCACATGCAGCTTATGATGTTTCCCAACCTTTTGTTCTCTAGCTGAGAATTAGTTTGGGGGAATAGTCTAGATAGATCAGTGGCATTAGGACACATTTTTTGGAACTGACAGATCTCCCTCTTGCTCTTGTCCTTTTGGTTTCTATATATTGCCAATGCATTCAGGAATACCTTTAAGGACCTTATGTCTGAATCTACAGCTTTGAGTTACCTGCTAGAATGCTTTTTAGAAAGAGCTTCAAGAGTGGGAATTTATGCAAGTTCAGAAGAGGGTCTTTTAAGTTTATTTTTTAAATTTCATAGAGAAAAATAGTTCATACATACTTGAGGTAGTCCATTGTCAAAATTCAGTGTGTGTTGCAGTATAATTCACTGTAAGAAAAGTATACTAGCAACAGCATTTTCAGGCAGGGACCTTGGCAATAATTATTACCTTTTCCTTAATGCATGTATCTGTCGGATATAACATATCTTAACTTTAGATAGAACTAGAGGCCTAGTGCTTGAAAGTTGTGCATAGTTGGTGTCCCTAGGCCTGGCCTGTAATTAGGGCTGATCAGGATCCCCATCACCCCTGCCTCCAGGTCTCCTCCTTTCCTTGCTCCCTCAGTGCTCCGCTGCCACTGATAGTCATCTGCCATGTTTTGCAGCAACCCTGGTGGTCAGCATGTGTCATAGTGAGTGATTGAACTCCCAGTCTCCTGGTCAAACTCCCAAGGGGACACTTTGCATATTAGCCTTTTATATAGATAGTTGTGACACTGAATGTTAGTGTCATTTACATAAATTTTATTACTCAACAAATGACTACTAAGTACATGCTAGCAATGTTAAAAAAATGAACATACTAGTATATTTACTCTTCTAATACAATTCTGTGTATACAAAAAGTTGATAAACTGAAAAAGTTAAAAAAAAATTTTATACTAATAACACCCACAGCCAACCAGGAGGGAATATGAAAATTAGTGGGACAAAGATGGTGGTGGCCACGGAGCAGGCTGGAGGGTGCAGGAGGCTTGGGTCACATGGGCTGGCCACTGAGGGAAGGGCCTACAAACAGCCCTCAGCCCCTCACCCAGGTTGGCTATGTCACCATTAGGGTGAGGATTCCCATGGGGGAGGCATGGCCAGCCTGAAAATCGCCCTCAGCCCCTTATCACTCCCTTAAGGAACCCCCATCCTGATCTGGGACACCCTTCAGGGCAAACCAGCTGGCTCCCACCCGTGCACCAGGCCTCTATCTATATTAATAAAAGGATAATATGCTAATTAGACTGGGAGACCTTCCAGGAGACCTTCTGGACATTCTTCTAGACAAAGCTATGGCAGCAGGGCTGAGATAGAGGCAGTTAGGGGCCAAGAGGGGAGAATAGTTGGAAGTTATCAAGCCTGCAAGGGAAGGCAGTTAGGGGCAACTGGGCTTGCAGGGGAGGGCAGTTAAGGGTGACTAGGTCAGCAGGGGAGGGTAGTTGGGAATGACCAAGACTGCAGGAGAGGAAAGTTGGGGGTTACCAAGCCTTCAGGGGAGGGCAGTTAGGGGTGACCGGGCTAGCAAAAGAGAGCAGTTGTGGGTGACCAGGCCTGCAGAGCAGGGCAGTTGGGGGCAACCAGGCTGGCAGGGGAGGGCAGTTAAGGGTGACTAGGTCAGCAGGGGAGGGCAGTTAGGAATGACCAGGCCTGCAGGGGAGGGAAGTTGAGGACTACCACACCTTCAGGGGAGGGCAGTTAGGGGCAATTGGGCTGGTAGGGGATGGCAATTAGGGGCAACTGGGCTGGCAAGGAGGGCAGTTAGGGGCAATTGAGCCAGCAGGGGCATAGTTAGGCATCAATCAAGCTGGCAGGGGAGTGGTTGGGAGGTGATCAGGCTGGCAGGCAGAAGTGGTTAGGGGCTATCAGGTAGGTAGGCAGGTGAGAGGGATGTTCAGCTATCTATCCACTAGGATTGGGCCTAAATGGGCAATCAGACATCCCTCGAGGGGTTCCAGATTGAAGATGGTGCAGGCTGGGCTGAGGGCCATATCCCCCTGCATGCACAAATTTCATACACAGGGCCTCTAGTATATATATATATAATAGTAATGTGAAACAAAAATGTCAAAGTTAGAGTGATATTGTTTTGCTGTTCAAAAGGAAAGTAAGAGTCAATAGAATCTTTACTTTCACACATAGGTGCAATTGACTCAGTTCTGACCAGCTAACCTTCCTTCAGTTTGGAATGAATCTTTGGAAAAGCTGAGGGGGTGGGATTGCCTCTGACTCTTCAGGAACAACTGGGAAGTTAATGAGAAAGAGAAAGGTCTTGTCTTGAGGAAACTTATTGACAACATGCCTAATAGAATAAAGGTCAATATATATTTATTTTTCAGTTTCTAAATATTTCCATCTATTTTGGACTGTGTGTTCCTAATTACATTCTTTATTTTTAGAATGAAAGTTTCTCAAGAGCAAAGTATTATTCTTTCAAGGAAAGTACAACAACCCGCATGAGAGATTCTTATTCTTGTTCTCACTTTTTCTTTTGCCACTTGCTTATCTTGTATTTTCCCTTTGGTCAAATTTTAAGCATTTGCAGGAGTTTCTGAGTAGGAAGCTTTAGTGTGCTAAGTGGTGACAGACAAGTTATCAGTCAGTTGAACCTGAAACAACTACAGTGGTACCTCGAGATATGAGTGCTGTAACATATGAGATTTTTGAGATACGAGCCATCGAGCAAGTGATTTTTGCTTTGAAATACGAGCAACATTTGAGATAGCAGTAATTTCTCGGATTAGCCGGCTGCACACGACCCACCAGTTTACCGCGACTCGAGCATCTCATAGTTTCCCACGCCTCAAGGTTACGGAACGAATTAAACTCATATCTTGAGGTACCACTGTATTACAGGTTGTTATTGTTGTATTATTTACTTTGGGGATGATGTCCCAGTGATATCTGCCTGATCTAACATGTTTTAAGTTTATACAGAATAGTTGTGACACCGAATTTGTGCCATAAATTCCTTCAAATAGTGCCACAGCCATTTGAAAGCTCTCAAGCACTGAGATATTGTCATTAAGGAATTCACTGACCAGCATGTTAGAACTATTTAAGAGATTTTTAGCAATGTTGCATGCATTCAGTGTTTAGAAGTTAAAGCAGCAAAGGAGGACCCATTTAACATTTACATTTTTTTTCTGATTATAAAAGTAATACTTCCTTATTGCATACAACTTGGAAAAGACCCATTTAATGTTAAGGGAAAAATATTCCCTTTATGGAGACTGTGTTTTTGTATTGTCTGCATGTGTTCTTGGAGACTTGACTTCGTGTTGACATAGGGCAACAGTATCTCACAACACTGTCCTCTCTGCTTTGCACCCCTGCTCCAGTTTTCTTTCATTTCAAAACCTGGTAAGCAAAACCACATGTCATTTCTGTGGTCAAGTTAAAGAAAAGAATAACCTCACCAAAATAAAAGTACTGCAAGTGAAATATAATCAACCTGGCCTTATTATGGTTTTTCTTTTCTCTTTAAGTTGTTCATAGCAAGCTTGAAGTATACAATGTGAGCCAGTGGTCATATCTCTAGCCATCTGTTCTTTCTGTGGACTGGCTTTCAAGCCACTGGAGATAACTTATCTTATACAACAGGGTTTTTGACTTTTCAAGTTCTTTCACAACTTCAGCGTGGCTTTATTGATGTTCAATATATTTATTTATTGTATTTGTACTGGTGTTGGAATTGTCTGTGTGAACAGACTTGACCAGGTTATGAATTATACTTTAGTCACTCTCCACAGTTTCTCATGGAAGCCATTTTCTTATCATAAAGCCAGTTTATATGTACCCAACAACATCACTTATCTTCAGTGGTGTTTAAGTCTCTCCTGTCTTACTCACATACACACACACACACACACACACACACACACACACACACACACACAGAACATCAGAACATTTCCAGTTTTTAAACTTGTCCCCCTTATTTCAGGATCCTGCTTTTCTGAGCCTGTGGAAAGGGAGGTAAGCTATCCAAGGACAAGGACAAGGGCTGAAAGAGCATCAGGATTAAGTACTCAGGAGAGAGATTTGGGAGAAGTTTTAGTATGTGAAGGCAATAGAGGGAGAATGAAGAAGATGATATTAAGACATATAAATGGATCTATGTATGTGTTTCATGCTGTTTGCATTATTTGAAATTACATTTGGTTGCATGAATTGGGATTCAACCACAAGCATGACTGTCTTATAAGTTTTACAGAGATATATGATATATCTGCCTTTAATGTTCATTTTAAACACAGTGCATGGTATAAATGCATGTTATAGTGCTAGTGGGAGTGAGAGAGTGGAGAGTTTACATGTGCTATGCCTTGAACTTGGACCCTCCAGTTCTGTGTTTATCAACAGACCCCTGGACTATACCCTCTTATTTACTCCAATGCTCTGGCCTGTTCCCCTGAAGAATTCCATAGAATCATGCTTGTGCCATGAGAATGATACTGATGAACACTTCCCAACCAATTATGAGTAACACTTGACCATTATATGAATGAAGGGGAGTTTATGTGTTCTGAGTGGTTTAATGCCAATAAAGCTTTCATGACACAAGGGCTAAAACCAAGCCTTCGAAATGCTCTGATTATACAATCCAAGTAGGCACCCCACCATTCTTGCCTTCCTTCAGTTCACAGTTAACTCCTAGAACTGTGACCCAAAGTGGCCCCCACTCTAATACAGATCATCTCAGTCATTCCTGTTGAGATGCAGATCACTCTTTGCCATCATCATCAAGATTCCAGAGGACCCAGTGACTTTCCTTGGGTGGCAGTCTCTTCCATCTTCATATCTTTTAAAGCACCTCTCTCCTTCCTCTCCAGCATGTCCATGAAGCAGCATGCTAGGTTATCTGTTTAGAGGAAGAACCCAAAAGATTTTCTATGGTTGCTTAATTTGGGTCACTGAAGGAGGAACGCAAGAGGCCAGAATAGTGAAGGATTATGAATTTATTCGGTCATCCACACACCAGGTGCTGAGTCTGGATGGCTCCAGCATCTAGTGATGAAAGTCGGGAGTCGGCGATTTTTAAAGGACTTTTAGCGGGCTTTTTCTGGACAGAGAATTCTCTGTGCAAGTCTAGAGGGGAGAGATAATGGAATGTGGTCTCAGCAAGTAATGTGTGGTCTCAGCAAAAGGGAATGTTCACAGTGAAATGGACTGAAAAGTCAGTTCCCAGGGGAGGGGTGTCAATTCAGTTATTTGATCACAACTAACACTTATAATATCTAGATGGTGTATATACATGTCACATAAATATGTAATGTGTAATACACACACACACACACACACACACACACACGTGCATGCATGCACACGCTCCTAATATTTTCTGTGGTGTGAAGTAGGGAGGTGTTTCATATATATATTTTTATATATGCATGTTGATATATATTTTATATATCAATATGTTTCAATGTATTTATATATTGTTATAGTTAATACATTTTTAATATTTTCCATCTTTGTTTTTTTTCTTTTGCACTTTCTGAAGATCTCCTGAATTTTAACTTTTAGCTTTTTTAGTGAGTTTTTTATTTATGCTATCACATTTTTAATTTCTAAGACTTTCTTTAGTTTCTTTTCTGAATACTTTAAAACATCAGGTTCCCTTGTTTTCCCCCTTAAGGGCTATATTCTCCCTTCTCTCTCTCTGAGACTATTACTGATAATCTTTTTTGTTTATTTTGCATTTGTCTTTCTTAACAGAAGTTCTCCTCCAATACTTGGTAGGCATAATTGCAAATATGAGAAAACAAGCTGATTCAAAACTTTTTGAGGATGATTTGATTGGGCAGTTTGTAAGGATGAATTTCTGATGTTAAATAACTTTAATTTTTTTTCTCTTAGGCTGCTTAGATTTCCCAGAGCAGTCTTTTCCAGCTCCTGCCAGAGGGTATAAGCCTGACTGTTAGTGTTATGGGAACTGAGTGAAAAAAGATCCTAGAGTCTCAATGTCTTCCTGTTTTTACTTCATCTTCCTGTTTTCAATATGGCACACCCACCATCAGTTACGACTTGTCTTGCAATCCAGAGATCTATTTTACCCTCTCTAGAGAACAAGCCTTTGTCATCTTGGTGGAGGGGAGGTTTGGGATCTGAAGAATTTTAAACAAACTTATTGTAGTCTGCCCTTTTTCTCTATTTTCAGAGATGTCCCAAGCCTTTTGTAGGTTTTGAAGTATAAATTGGGTTGCTTCTGGGCTTTCCCCAAAAGCACATTAAGATTCAACTTTCTTTGTTCTGTAATGCCAGTCATCATATTTTCATCAGCTTTTCAGTGTCTAAATTTGTTTTTTGTTATCACCTCTTTCATCTTGATATTTATCTTCATGAGCTTATGTCATTAAGAAAATCTCGCTGTTGTTATTTTAGTATGACTGGGATGAAACAAATTTTTAAGTGTGTGTCCAGTCCATTATTTTCAACAGAAAACTTTTTATAGCAACTTTATTTATGTCCTCCCCCAGCCCTTTGTTTTTGTCTGGCACCATGCTGTGCCCTCTAAGACTAGGGCATTGATGTTGGGCCAAGTTTATGCAAATGTCTTCACCTGACAGTGCATTATTTCTAAGTTGTTTCTTACTTCTGTCCCTCAAGCTAATACAGTCTAGTTAGTTGCTTCATTTATTTTTTAGACATGACCCTAGAAGTTTGAATTCTGGCACTAGATACAGCTTAGACTCAAACTGGAACCCCTTTCCCTCATCATAGCCTCCTCTCTCACTAGAAAAGTCAAGGGTATGCTGTTCAAATTGGCCATGGTGTTACATTGTTTGTTCATAATAGAAGTCCATTTTCCCATATTTGATTAAAATCCTAGTTAGGAGACACTACAAATATTGCATAGTCTGGCAATAGAGATATTCTGATTAGAGATATTCTGATTTTCTAGAATATATATTTCAAAAGATATATTGTGATGAGATTCATGATACAGTTATTTCTAAAACTATAAATATAGTTATTTCTGAATTGTTGAAAAGGATATTTTTTTTT
>PVJN01020076.1:0-36555 GCA_004026805.1 Lasiurus borealis
TTTTACTTCTGACATTGCCTTCTGGACACCCTTATTGCACTGGCTGGGCCTTCTAGCACAGTGGTGAGAGCAGACATTTTTGTCTTGTCCTCAATATTAGGAGAAAACATTCAGTCTTGGCCATCTATACTAATAAAAGGGTAATATGCTAATTAGACCAGGAGACCTTCTGGATTCCTTTCCAGACAAAGTCATGGTGGGGCAATTAGGGGTGATCAGGCCAGGAGGGGAGGACAGTTAGGGGTGACCAGGCCTGAAGGGGAGGGCAGTTTGGGAGGATCAGGCCTGCAAGGGAGGGCAGTTGAGGGTGACCAGGCTTTCAGGGGAGAGAAGTTGGGGGGGCCAGACCTGCAGGGGAGAGCAGTTAGGGGTGACCAGGCTTGCAGGGGAGAGCAGTTGCAGGGAGGGCGGGGGGCAGGCCTGAAGGGGAGAGCAGTTAGGGATGACCAAGCCTGCAGGGGAGGACAGTTGGAGGTGACCAGGCCAACAGGGGAGGGCAGTTGGGGGGGCACCAGGCCTGCAGGGAGGGCAGTTGGGTGGGACCAGGCCTGCAGGGGAGGACAGTTGGGAATGACCAGGCCTGTAGAGGAGGACAGTTAGAGGTGACCAGGTTGGCAGAGGATGGCAGTTAGGAGCAATTGGGAAGCCAGGGGAATAGTTAGGCATTGATCAGGCTGGCAGGGGAGTGATTAGGGGGTGATCAGGCTGGCAGACAGAAGTGGTTAGGGGCAATCAGGCAGGCTACCCCCCCTTCATGAATTTTGTACACCGGGCCTCTAGTAATGATATAAAAAGGCATTTGGGGGAAAATGGAAATCTGAACATCCTAACACAATCACATATAATTTTTGTATTTCTTTATTTGTTTGCTTTTAATTTATCTTTATTGTTGAAAGTATTAAAGATGTCCCTTTTCCCCCCAAGAGGCCCCCCACCACCTCATTACCACCCCCTGACCTTCCCAACTTTCACCACACTATTGTCTGTGTCTGGGTTAGACATATGTGCATATACATAAGTTCTTTGGTATATTTCCTTGGTTTTATATCTGTGCACATGTGCTTTTATTGACTACCAGAGGCCCAGCCCACAAAATTTGTGTGCGGGTACGGTCCCTAGGCCTAGCCTGCCATCTGGGCCATTTTTCCCATCTGCCTGCAGCCGACTCTGCCTCGTGCCACCACCCACCCCCGGTTCCCCATTTGCCATTGGGTGATTGGTGCCTGATGACCGGGGAAAGGGACTGAGAGGTTCACTGTTCTCACCCACTAACCAGCCCTGCCAGCTTGCCGGCCCTGCCCCCACTGCAGGTGGCCATCTGGTGATCAATGGGAGCCTGAAGGCCAGGGGAAGGGACCAAGAGCTGGTCATTGCATCTCATAGTGACTGGTCCAGTGGTTGTTCTGGTCATTCTGCCATTAGTGTCAATTTGCATATTACTCTTTTATTATATAGGATTTGAGATCTTTATAGTCAGTGTAAATCCAGTCTGCCCTTGGCTTTTTTTTAACTTACAGAATAAATATTCTTCCTAGTATTTCTGGTCATTATTTCTAAAAGTTATCTAACATTCTATTGAATTAACATCTCATGATTGACTCAAAGCTCCCCAGTGAAGTGTTTGGTTTTATATGGTGATAGATTTAATATTTGTACAAGACTTTTAACATAAAAACATCTGAATGCAAGTAATCTTAGATTTTCAAGTTAAAATATAAGGTTTTTTAGATTTCCGAGGATGAGGGGAAATATACTATTGATACTTATGTAAGATCTTACCCATCACAAATAAGAGCCAACAGATCAAGGCCCATGCTAGTACCCAACTTGTGTTTCCTCTTGTAATCCTTGCAAGGGCTATGAGATAATACCATTCTTAACCCAGCTTTCAGCTGCAGAAATAAGTAGTGTTGGACCTTCTTATGTATCATCAAGTAGATAATAAATGGAAGAGCCCAATCTTCAAACCATAATCTATGCTGTTAACCACTGTCCTAGGCTCTTTGTGGTCTTTTGTTAGCTTGGAACTAACGGGCTGGACATATTTAGAAGCTTACTCCTAAAACTGTTTTTCAAAAAATATTACCTGCAAGGAGAAAACTAGTTTTAACCATTTTTAGCAAAGATGTAACTGGTCATGGTGAGAATGAAAGACCAGATTGAAACAAACTTCAAATAGTAGATTCTGAGTATTATGGCTCATTGACAGGGTCATTTAATCATTCGTTCATTTGTCAGATCCACTGAGTTCCCAGTCATTTGGGCTCCATTGAAGAACTGCAGTCTGGACAGCAGATTGAATTCCTGGGAGTGCAGCCTTGTGTCTGCAACCTTTCTCATTCCTCATGGCCTCTTTGCTCCCTGCAGAAACTGATGAGCATTAACTACCTGGGCAGCGTGTACCCTAGTCGAGCTGTAATCACCACCATGAAGGAGCGCCGGGTGGGCAGGATTGTCTTTTTGTCGTCCCAGGCGGGACAGGTGGGACTCTATGGTTTCACTGCCTACTCTTCGTCCAAGTTCGCCATCAAGGGTTTGGCTGAAGCTCTGCAGATGGAGGTAAATGCTGTATTCGGTTTTATATTTATTCCTCGACACTCAGCAAATGCTCCTCTTTATTTTGTAGCTTCTTTACACATGTGGTTATATGGAATTATAGATTTGTAGCTTTGACATTAGTGAAAGAGAATTGGCTCAATGCCTGTATTTTACTATTAACAAGTTAACATTTTCATTGCATAAAATTATTGCAATTGTGATGAGAAAAATGGTCGTGAGATTTTTGCTTGCTCAATTTAATACACAAAATACTCCTAATGTCTTCATCGTATTATTGGTTTAATACTGTATGAGTGTATATAACAGGGTTAGAGATATTTTATTCTTTGAGATGTTTCTGTGACAAAAAGATCTGTTCTTTTGTAACTGGATAATAAAATCAACACATGTTGAGGAGAGCGCTGAAGTTGGCCAGCTCTCGGCTTTTAGATAAATCATTTAACGTGGTCTCAGTTTACTTATCTATAAAATGAGAAGGTTGGGCTAAAAAAACAAAACAAAACACTTGGCTCTCTTAATACTTATATTTTAATTTCTTAAAGAACTGTTGATCAGAGTGATTGCTTTTCGTTTTCACAGATAATGGCACATTTTGTAGGAGAAGGTGAGTCTAGGGTTAGTATCAGAGTAAGTACTTGTCATGAGTGACAGACAGCCTCACACCTTAGCTATGTGACATAGACTTCTGCATTCCTGTCACCTGGGAATGCTTAGAAACTCACACACATGTCTAAGTTACATACTGAAAAAGGCAAGGTAAAATTTCACTATTGCCATATATGCAGAATATAACACATTATTATGTTAAAACCCAGAAGAGAATCCTTGTGGCTAACCTTTTCCTAGTAACAGTGTGATTTGAAAATCCCATTTAATGACTTATATTAGGGGAAGAAAAGTTTTTTTTTTTTGTAATTGGCCATTTCGTAATTTTAGCCTTCAAGAATTAGGTGGTATCTGTCATAACTAACTACTGAAGTCTCCTTTGATAGCAGGAAAGCAGCCATGTGCGATGCATGAATGAATGGGTGTCACTGTGTTCCAATAAAACTTTATTTATAAAAATAGATGAAGGGCCAGATTAGGTCATCAGACCAAGCTTGCTGTTCCCCGATTTAGAAAATTCCTACAAGAGCCTTTGATGGCATGTGACAGAGAGCCACACTGTCTAAATATTGGATGAGCATTGTGGTAGGTGAGTTGTCCAGTTAGTGACAATCCTGAGGTGTCACTTAGGGACCCAAAGATTGTGCCGTTCTCCTCTCAAAGGAACCAGCCCCAAATTTCACGTTCATCAACTTGATTAATACTCTTAATAGGGCCATACTGACCAATTCTTGATTAAGAGTATTAAGCAAGTTGCCCTAGATTGTTTAGCTCAGTGGATAGAGTGCTGGCCCATGGACTGAAGGGTCAAAGGTTCTATTCCAGTCAAGGGTGTGAACCTTCATTGCAGGCCTGGTTCCCAGTTAGTTGGGCCACATGCCGGAGGCAGCCAATCAATGTGTCACTCTCACATTCTCTGTCTTTCTCTCCCTCCCTTTCATTCTCTCTAAAAAATCAATGGAAAAAATATTCTTGAGTGAGGATTAATAAGAACAAAAAAAGAATAGGTCATTATAATATGATTAGCCAAGAGGACATATACGACTGAAATTTCAAACAATAATACTGGCATTTCTTTTGCAATTTTTATTTTGAAAAGTTCCTTTGTGAATCACTATTTTACTTTTATGACAGTTTTGTGAAATATGTGAGGCAGATGATGTTATCTTATAGATCGGAAATCTGAGTTTCAAGAAGTTCATGGAGTTGCTCAAAGCCACATGTGACTTTGTACCGGAATAGTAACAAAGACCATGCTTTGGGCTCCACCTTTGCCTCTGTCTAGCAGCGAAAGATGTGTCTGTAATTCACATCAGAAGTGGCTTGATTGATTTGGCTGGTGGCCTCAGTTCTGGACAGAGGGATATTTTGGAAATGACAGATGTGCTCAGAGCTTTTCATTCCTACATGGTGTCTTGTGGAACCACCTCAGTATTCACTAATTTAGGGCAAAGTGTATGTGGGTGGCCTGGTTTCACTTCCAGTAGAACAAATGTTCATGAAGAAGACGGACAACATCAGTAGCAGGTACAGAGAGTCTCTGCAGTCTCTTTGTGATGAGACTGATTCACACTCTGCAAGTAGCTGGCTTCTACCTGCCAGTCGGCTTGACTTCTGTTGGTATTTGGACTCCATTAAAAATGTCCTCATGTAAACAGAATCTTAAATGAAGTAAACCTGTACCATGAAGAATAGGTTTTGAGGGAAATAAGTTCAATAATCCAAATCTAGAAGTTTATTCATAGTAGAACATACCTCAAAACAAATATTTCCCTGTAAACTTCTGGTGTTGTATTTTTAAAACCTGGAACATTGAATCTATGTGGCCAAAATGGCAGTGTTTTCTATGAATGAAACAGACTTTATAGAATTGCTCAAACATTATACTATGTACTTTGGGTAATCCTTCTTAGTTTAACTCTTAAGTCTTGTCCACTCCACCAAAACTAACGTTGGGCCTTAGAAATGCTTTATGTACAATGAGTAATCTTTGACAACTTGCTTTGTTGCATTTGTTTATCTTTTTAAAAAATCAGTCTCAGGTACAAATACATCATTCAAAAATTTTTAAAGTTAATTTTTGGGGAAAGCGGAGACTAAATAAAAGAAAAGTAGGGGCTCTCCTTTCCATCTCTTGTTCTGAACCTACTCAGTCCCTCTGACCCACCTCCTCCCACATTTTGAAACACTGTTTTGAAATACTGGTTTAATTATTTGGGAGCATAGCCATGACACTTAGTGTGAGAAACACTGCTTTGAAATGCTGTCTTGAATTGGCTTATGTGCCACCATTCTTATGGTTGGGGAGATGGGCAGCACAGAAGTGACCACATTTGAACCATAAGCATCAGCCTTTATAGCAGCTAATGACCACATATTGGCTTTTACAAGTTTTTCTTTTTTTATTAAATTTATTGGGGTAACTTTGGTTAATAAGATTATAAAGGTTTCAAGTGTACAGTTTATGATATGTCTTCTATATCATTGTGTGCTCACCACCCAAACTCAACTCTTCTTCCATCACCCTATATTTGACCCCTATTTCCCTTTGCTACTCACCCCCCCTTCTCTCTGGTAACCACCATACTGTTGTCTGTGTCTATGCATTTTTGTTTGCTTGTTTATCTTGTTTGTTGCTTTCAGTTTTATGTCCCACATATGTGTTCTCTTGTCTGTGCACAACAGAGGGTAAGGCCATGGGAGAGTTTTTCAGAACAAGCGGCAGTCTCAAAAACAAGTGGAAGAGAACTTGCTTGCTCATCAACCTCATCACCTGGCCCAGATCCAGAGCTATTTATGAGGTAGCTTGGCCTTGAAGCTACATGCCCTGTCTGCACCGAGTGAAAGAGCTCTTATGTCCTAGGTGCACCAGAGTCCAAACAACAGAGATGTCACCTCTACTATTGCACTATCCAGGCTGGCTGGCCAGGACCTTCTGTCTGCATGTTTCTCTGGCCCCTTACAGCTTCTCCCACAGACTTCAGAACTGCACTCCCGGAGGGATCTAGGGAGAAAAGGGCTCTATGAACAGAAGGGCCCTGGGGTGCTCTTGGAGGCTGTTGCATTAGACAGACCTGTTGTGTTTATTCAGCATCCTTAAGACACAGTGGCTGACCTAGCTGCTTGCCCACTTCCAACTCATGGGGACCAAACACTGAGCCATTGGCAAACAAGTCATGGCAGAGATTTTGATGGTATGAACCTTAGAGTCATTAAGAATTAGAGTAGAGCAGGGCTTTGGGAAGAGTGTATCCCACATGACCAGCAGGAGAACTTTCTGGAATTGTTGGGAGATTTTAATGAATGGGGATGCTTAAGTGTGGAGGTATGGTGGTGAGGTCAACAAGCCTAAGAATGTGTTCTATACCATCCAGGAGCAGGTGGAATTCCAGGTGGGGGAGGGAGCTATGAAGAGAAGCTGGAAGGATTTCTATGTGTAAATGAGGGTTGGAGGCTGTTCGCAGTGGAGGTGCTTGGCTGGACTTGGGGAGCGGGGGCAGGGAATGCCACCTGAAGGAAGATTCCTATTGGTCTGTGAAGGAGGAAGTGACTCCTGAGCCCCTTTCAGGCAGGGCTGGCTGCACAGGGAGCCCTAAAGAAGCAAATTTATCAGGTGCATGTACTTCTAGACCTGTACCTGGGTATCACTAGAAGGACAGTGGAAGGGATCAGAATGACCTCAACATAATTGGTTGATGAAATCAGCAAGAGTTTCAGAAGCAGCATGAAGGAAAACAGATTTGCATTCTGATGGCAAAGGAGCAGACCTAGGCATGCGGAGGATGGGGAGACCAAGGGGTCTTCTTTTAGCGTTGTCTGTCTGTCACTGACAGAGACGAAGAAGGAGGTGAATGGCCATACCTTCGGACCAGCCGTGTTCTGGAGTGGGTGTTAAGATGAGCTTTTGTCTTTATTTCTAAACATTTCTTGACTGGTGTTGGTCTTGGCCACCTTTGAGAAACTCAAGGCAGTATTCATTTTGTATGTATGCCTGGCACCCAATGCAAGCTGATGAGGTGGATGTGAAAATGTGTTTTGTTTATTGAAGGAACAATGGTTGTTTCTGAAATGCAGGTGAAGCCATACAATGTCTATGTCACCGTTGCCTACCCGCCTGACACAGACACACCTGGGTTTGCAGAAGAAAACAAAACAAAGGTAAGTATGCTAGTCTTTAATGCTGGAAACCTCTTTTCTGATTTTTTTCTTTTCACACTTTAGTCCGCAGGCCATTTTTCAGTCAGAAAATTGAGTTCCTTTCAATTTATGTGCTAGCTAGAGAGGCATCTGAACTTTCTGGAACTTTCATTCCAAATCTTGGACAATGCAGCCATATTTTCAAAAGCCATGAGTTTTTCTAACATTCTTTGAAGCCTTATTAAGTTAATAAGGTATTTTCTGTAAGAAGGAAAGTACAGCCTGTATTTTTAACTAATGAGATGATATTCTTTAAAAACCATATTCTCTCTGTTGAACTTAAAGACCTGATTGCTGATCCATTGTGTTTCTGTGGAGGTCTAATGGGCATCTCAGACATAACATTTCCAAAATGGACCTTTTGATTCCCTCTCATTCCACCTCATTATTTTCATTTCATTACCAGGAGCCCACCGCTCACCCGGATGCTCAGGTGGAGATGAAATGCCAGCTTGATTGGTTCTACTGTCAGAACATATCCAGAATCTGACCTGATTTTTTTTTTTAACTGCACATGTCACTACCATTCTAGCAGTGGCAACCACTGATATTTTTGCCTTCAAACTGTTCTTCTTTGTGGTCTGTTCTTCATGAAGTCACTAGTGACCTTTTTAAAGCTTAAGTTGGGTCTTGTCACTTCCCTGCTTAAAATCTTCTTGTGCGAAAAAACAAAAAACACCACACAAAAAACAAAAGACCAAACACCTTTTATGTAACACAGTCTGATAGAATGTTCTAGAATGAGAGAAATGTTCTACATGTCACTCTGTAATATGGTAGTCACATTATGGCTCTTGAGCATTCAAAATATGACAAGTTGGATTGAAGTTTGAATTTTTAGTTTTATTTAATTTTAGCTAACTCAAAGTTAACATTAAACATTGCATGTTGGTAGTGGCTACGTACTGGAGAGTATGGCTCTGGTGGCTCCCACCATGCCTGGAACAGACTCCAAAGGCTTTGGTGATAATAAAGGCCCGCAGTGCCTGGACCCCGCCATCTGGCTGCCACAGCATTTTCTCCTCTTAAGTTTAGTTCTGTGAGCTTGCCGGGCCTGTCATCACCTGCAGGCTTCGCTCTTGCTGTCCCTCTGGGTGTTTGAATGGCCGACTCCTTTATTCCTTCCCTTCCCTGTACAGAGGTCACGTCTCTGCCAGCATCCTCTGGCTTTGTTATTCCTTCATGGTGCTTGTCACCACTGGGCTTTTGTAGTATATATAGGACTCTCAGTATATATAGGTTTATACCCTGAGCTGAATATGATCTTTGTGTTTTGTTCAAAGGAGCTTCTTCTGTGTCTTGACACATAGTAGTCACTGAGCAAATGAGTCAAGTGGAGAAGAAAGGAATCAATCAGAACTTATCGCCTTAAACTGGCCTGGCTTGTTTTTCTTCCCTTTTCTGTTAATGCTTACTGTGAATCTCCAGGGCATAAAAATGGGCACTTATGCTCCATAGACCGTATACTAGTATTTGCTAAAAGGTGTTTATGATTTAGAAACTCTTTTCATTTCTCTTTGGCTCTGCCTCTTAAAGTGACTATTTCAAAGGAGTAAATTTAAGCCAAATGTCTGTGTTAGAATAAGCAGGGATTCTGCTAAGCAGATTTGCAGCATTTGCTAAACAGTCTCTTAGTGTGAAGCCAACGCTGACAGGTGATTTCCCTGTGAAGACTTTATTTTGATGTTACTAGTAAGTTGGGTTTTTTTCCCTCCACTAAAATAAATGTTGGGCCAACTTCTTAGGGAAAATCAAATCCTGTGATGGTCTGTGAGCCCTTTAGGGGGCGCCATAGTGCTTTTAAATCTAAAGTGTATCTAGCCACATGTGGTTTTCCCAGCCTGATGGTCTGGAAGAATGAATGAGAATGATGACAGCTTCAAAGGGATCTTTTTCTTAATTCATTGCTGGCCTTTTATGAAGTGTGGTGCCTTTTTATTTTAAGAATATACTGTATATACACTGAGTGGCCAGATTATTATGATCTCTGATTTTAATTTTAATTCTTTAAGCCTGCATGGTAAATAAAGTTTACAGTTTCATGCATTTTAAGGCTTCAGTTTTGAAACTTCTAAAATTCCCCTTTAAAGGATTTTTGAATGTGTGTGTGTGCCACAAAGAAGACCAAAAAAAGGGGGTTGGGGGGAGACTCCATCCACAAAGAACTTAAGAAGTAAGTAGTAAATATATGAGTAGCTATAATATCTATTAAGGCAGATATGTTCAAAGATGGTAAGAGAAATTATTGCCACATAAGTGTTCAGGAAAGGCTTTTTGACCTTGGTGACAATTGAACTGGACCTTTAACGAAAGGCAAAGGTTTGGGGTTCTGATGCGCTCACCCAGTAACGAGCACACAATATTTTATCTTCCAGTCTCCTCCTTGCCTCCTCTGCAGGTCCTTTGAGAAACAGCTGCTGTCTCTGCTAAGGACCTCAGCTCTGCCCAGGTGCCAGCCCTCCACGGCCTGGGAGAACAGAGATGCAGGTCATAAGAGCGAACTCACTTAGGGTACCCTGGCTAGGTTCTACACAAATACCATCAGTTAGTGGTCTGGCTGGCAGCAAGAATTCAAGGAGAGGGTGTTTCTGGTCTTGTACCAGTGGTTTGTTCTCATTCAAGCTTTGATGGTCTCTATTGGAGCCAAGACCCCACATCCCACAGAGAGTGTGGCCTGGGCTCCTTGTCTTGGTTCAGCTACTGGCTGAATTTTATACAAAGACCAGGTAGAAACTAACTTAGCATCCAAATGGACCTAATTCTCAAAATAGGAATCTACTCAAAGGTAGAAAAATGGAATTAATTATAAACCAGGGGAGGGGGGCTGTGTAAGAATAACTGATTTTTAAATTTATGGTATTGATGTGTCTATTTTTCCACTTTAGCCTTTGGAAACCCGTCTTATTTCAGAGACCACGTCTATATGCACACCAGAGCAAGTGGCCAAACAGATTGTTAAAGATGCCATAGTAAGTTGTCCTGGTTTTCTTTATTAATAGTTTCTGTGCTTCTGAAAGGACATTTGTCCTAAGGCCTATTTCAGAACATAAACTATTGTGTCTTTTGGGTCAGTCAAATTCATCATGTCTAACATGGATTCTGCTATTCTTCCCTGAGACATGTTATTGATTCCATGTTAATAAGTAGGCTTCTGGAAATGAATTACATATCTTAACCTAAGGACAGACTGATCAGGATAGGTGTCTGGGAATGTTGATTCTTTAACAATAAAATGAGGCTTTTCTGTGATGTGTCAACATGTTCCCTAAACTGCACATGGCATGCTGCCTTCTTTCTTTTTTCCCACAGGACTTTCAGTTCCATATTATTTTAGGTATCTTATTGCCAGACTCTTTCTTTCACCTTCCTGCTTTCCAGAATCCTTTTCCCAAATGTTCACTAGTAAGAAAGTGCAGCCAGCTCCTGGGCCAGCGGATGTACGTCTGGGCTACTGAGTTTATCTGAAGTTAAAAAAAAAATGTATCTTCAGAAACCACAGGCTGATTTGTAGAACACTGCATGTGCTGCAGGCTTTTGACATCATTCCTGTGACCCCAAGGCCGAAAAACAGCCAATTATGAGGGATGTCTGTAAACCTGAGACCCACACTGAATTTAGGAAATTTGGGGACCATTGGAATGAGATGTGTCAGGATGCCATGTCTGGTTCGACCTAAGCAGAATACAGGAAATCTCAAACTCTATTAAAACACATGCAGACGTTGGGAGAACTTTGCCCTGCTGTGCTCAGAGGCATAGAAAGAGGACACTGAGGACTCTGTTTTTCCTGCTTATCTCAAGTCAGAGCAAACACACTCCATGTTTTTAATGATCTCAAACACTCTTTGTATCTTGGCAGGACTGATTTTGTCCAGCGGTGTTCAACCTTCTTCACCTCTTAACTACTTTATACTCTTAATTGGTTGACAACTTCAGAGAACTTTTGTTTGCATTCATTATATTTGCCATATTAGAAGTGGAAACTATAATTTTAAAAATATTTTATGTAGTAATTCATTTAAAATAACCAGTAATAAGCCTATAACATTTTAATATAACACCTTTACATCCATAATCGTTTCTCAGAACAAACCTTTGGTGAGACAAAAGATTTTATTTTATATACCTCATTAGTCTCTTCAGTGTCTGTGTTCTTGGAAGACAGCTGGGTTCTCAGAGCTGCTCTACATTCAATCTGTTGTTATATGTAGTTTTGAATGAAGAATATAAAGAAAATCTGGCCTTACACACATGTGTAGTTAGAAATGGAGGGACATTTTATAGGTTTTTCAGATCATGGTGGACATTCTTTTTTAATATTAAACTCAAACTGAATGAATAGTCATTTTTTTTTAAAGGTTAGTTGCAATGTGGAATTGGAAACTTGATTAATGAACTTTTTGTTCTCTGTTGCATTAAAACCCATTGGTCTCTGCACTTTGAATGCTTTATACCAGTTCATGATTTGGGAATGTCATGCATTACTCATTTGGAAAATATGGGTACCCTGAGTTATCCAAGAAATTACATCCGTTAATGTTGCTGGTGATCTTATATAGTGAAAGTTCACATACCAGGAAGCTGAGAGTTTAATGGAAAGCTCAGATTTTAACACTGGCCACAAAAACTGCCCATATCATGAATTTTCCACAAAATATCTTCCAAAGACTGAGCTTGAATAACCACAGGTGGTCTGATAATGGTTCTTTCATGTAAAAATGGTATTCCATGAAAAAAGCAAGTTTTACGACTTAAGCCCTATATTTCAGGACAGCAGCTCCTTGAGTTTGGCACACAGCTATGCACATACTTCCCTTTTTGTTACACAGAATATCAAGAAGACATTTCCTCAAGGGTTGGAATTTAATAAAACAGTTCATTTTCCTGTCTTATCAAGGCCATTTTGAAGTAAAATTGACATTTTAACATTTTACAAGATTTTTCAAAATTTATATATTTTCTTTGTGGATTTATTATGGCCAGTGTGTGTGGTGGTAGAGACACCACTATTAATATGGTTTCTGCTAATGAGCCAGTATTTTGCAAATGTCACTTAGTGGAAAAGGCCATTAACACTCTGGCATTATTATGAAAATCATTTTGTCCTCATTGATAACCACCCCCTCCCCCTGCCATGGACACCTATGGCCCATGGACTGACTCGCATTTTGAGAACCTCCCATCTAGCCATTCAGTCCCACTGCCAAGGCCACATTCATTTCTGAGCTGCAACACATGGTTTGTTACCCTCTCATCCCATGGAAAGTTAACGGACATACTTCCCTGTTCCTGACATGTTGATTAGTAACTACTTTTGCCTCTTCTCTTCCTTCTGCTCAGCAAGGGAATTTTAACAGTTCCGTTGGTTCAGATGGGTACATGCTCTCGTCCCTGACCTGCGGAATGTCTCCAGTCACTTCAATTACCGAAGGGCTCCAGCAGGTAAGCTGTACTTCTGCCCACAGACAGATGGACAGACAGACAGCACCTCTCATTAAATCTCAATGAGTAAAGGCTAAATAAAGGAAGACATCAATTTGATGTGAGCATGTGAAAAATTTTCCTTAAAGTATCAACCTTTTCCCTTCCTCTACCAGGGGGGATAAGTCATTGGGAAATAGGTTAAAGATTTAACTAGGGAAATTTAGACTGGGAAGAAGTCTTAAGTGCTGGGCTCTGCAGATACAGAGAAAACACTTTCTCCACTGTAGAGGAGTGAATCTGGGTTCTCTGATATGAAATGTTTGGAAAATGGAATTCTCTCTCTGAGTAGTTTAGGGGTGGTCTTGCCTGATAGTATTGGGATATTAGACTAGAACTCCTTTTCTTTTTAATTTTTTTAAAATATATTTTTATTAATTTTAGAGAGGAAGGGAGAGGGAGAGAGCGAGAGAGAAAGATCAATGATGAGAGGATCATTGATCGGGTGCCTTCTGCATGCCCCCCACCCCCACCCCATTGTAGATCAAGCCTGCAGCCCGGGCATGTGCCCTGACTGGAAATAGATCAACACTCAACCCTCAACCACTGAGTCATGCCAGCTGGGCTAGAACTCCGTTTCTACATGCGTCAGGCCATAGGTAGCTTAGGGAAATGCAAGTTAAGGATTCAACACAATCCCGAACAGATGCTATAGTTTATTCAGGATGCAAACAGTCAACTGCTCCTTGATGTGCTCAGTGCTGTGCTTGCTGCTGGAGAATCGGGTAAACTCCAGGGGACTTACAGTCTATTAGGAGAGACTGATAGGTACAGTGAGGCTACTGTAGTGTAAAGCAAGCATGGAAAACAAGGCCATGGGTGATGGCAGGTGAGTGGAGGACAAGGAGAGGGTGGGAAGGCAGCCTGGGCCGGGGCTGCCCACACTGGTGCATAGGGTATAACAAGGGACTAAATTAGGTGCAGTAGACCACGTCCAGATTAAAAGTCCAGGTGACTTAGCTGTTGATTTTCCTCATCCTTCTCTTCTCTATAATATACTCATAAAGTTGTGATTCCCTCTCAGACGTAGGCACTCTATTAGAAGTAAGCTCTGAGGACATGCTCGTGCCCTTGTATTTTGGGACATTGCCTCCCTCACAGCCCATGCCTGGCATGGAGCAGGAACTTGAGAATGCCTGGGTGGATCCCATACGTGAATTCTGCTTGTCCTCTGTGGGCCGTCCTGTCTATACAAGTGATGTCAGATCCAAAGCTTCAGCCTGTATCTGTCCTAAACTCCACTCTTGGATACATTTCTTTTCCCTGGACTGTGATATTACATCTGCATTAGGATCATCATTTCTGTGGCTTTTTAAATGCTGTTCATAGCCAAGCTATGTATTTATACATAATTTAATTTCCCTTTCTTGTACAGCCTTTTGTTTTTCCTGAAACTGTTATGGGTCTTTTTAATCTATGATTTTTATGTGTCATTAATAATGACAATTTTTATCTTTGCTCAGAAATATCAGATACCCTGTCAGTTTCACTTTCTGGAAGGAATTCCTTTTGGAATCTGCCATCAAGACTGGCTGCCCCCATGTCTGCATAGCTGACACCTCTACCCCTCCTTTACGGTCACCCTGGGAAACCCTCTGCCTCTCTTTTGTATGGGGTCACCTCTCTTGTATCACATGACTCTGCCTTTCTTTCTTGTCCCCTCATGTTGGCTATTTACTTGTTCTAGTAGTTTCCTAAAAAAAAGGAGTGTGGGAGACAAATTGTTTGAGACCTTGTGTATTTGAAAATGTTTTTCTTTGCAAGTTTATGCCTTTCAAGAATTCCATTTTGGGGAGATGGTAGTGAGTCTTTTATAATAAAAAGTGAAAGTTAGCAGATGTGGTTATTTACCCTGAAACAGTAATTGTCTTTCTCTAACTGACCATCTTTTGGACTGGGGAGTAAGCTTCCAGAGGGCAGGCCTCTGTCTGTTCTCAGCACCTGCACAGGGTCTGGCTCTGTGATCAGAACATAATCTTCAACTGAGAACACTTGATTGCAGTCTGGGTATCTGAGATGCTAAACTGAATTTTTCCTAGCTGCTGGAACCCCAAAGCTACTGGGAAAAACTATTTTGTTCTTTGTTTAATTTGAATTTATTAATTGGACATATAGTCTGTTGTTACTTATCTGGCAGGCCCTGCATATCCAGTGATGCAGAGCAGACAGCTTCTGTCCTCCGTGTTTTACTGACACTTAGCAAAGTGTTTGTTATTCTTATCCTTGCAGCAGATTAGAAGATGGGGCTCAGAAACTATTTATTAGAGACATATCCTAAAAACTGTTGAAACAAGCTCTTGTATGGTACTGTTGGCTGAGCTCATAGGTCTGCCTTTATCTTACAGGTGGTCACCATGGGCCTCTTCCGTATGATCTCTTTGTTTTACCTTGGAAGTTTCGACAACATAATTCGCCGCTGCATGATAGAAAGAACCAAATATGGAAGTGCAGACAAAACTGCCTAAACCTTGGGAAAAGAGTATTTCTAAATAATGTGAGCAGCTTGCTGCTGGATGGGACCCAATGTTTGGCCCATGGACACTGGTGTATGGCTTTTGAATATGGCAGGTGGGACCAGCCAACTTCGGCAACCTGACTGCAAGCGAGGGGGTAGAGGTTCAACTCCATATGATATGATTAATACTATGCAGGCTTGGGATTGCAGAGCATCTGATTCCCTGGGTGAAGAGGTGATGACCATAGGGAAGTAATAGTTGTGAGCTGGGTGGAGACCAGGATTCCAGAGGTGGCCATTTATATTTTTTCTAGTTATTCTTTTCTCTCCCATGGAGATCAAGTCCAGGAATGTACTTCATGACATGTAAGATGCTGTGAGTACTTTTTAAACCTTCCATGAAAGGCAAGTTATGGGTTCTGAGGCCTCTTTAATTTAGTGTATTTTATTCAAGATGAGTTTTACATGTTGCTGGTGAGTCTGAATGCATAATCATGTCCCTGGCTCACCGCACTGCTTGCTGGTAGACCCTCATGGATTCTCTCACTCTTTGATCCTGTAAAACTACAAGGGGGATGAGAGAGGGCAGAGAAGGGAGGGAGATAGGAATTTTCCAGTAGGAAAAATAATGCTTTCTTGTCTTCTTTAGATTCAGATGCTTCGGGGCGCTTCTCATTTTTCACTCATGGGGAAGGCAGCTTCCTAAAATGTTTTTTGAAGAGAAATAAAATCTTAGAAGCTTAAACGTTTACAATTTTTTTCACTAGCCATGATGAGTGAAGTTTCATTCCATTGTAGTTTATTCTGCTCATCTCTTCATTTCCAGTTTTACTTATACTCCTCTAATATTTTTGTAAAAAAAAAAAAGACCTGTTAAAATTTTTTGACTTGACTTTTCAGTTCATTCATGGATTAATGAAAACAAAGAGAAAAACAATGCGTGGCATTCGTCTTGTAGTGTATATGTAGCTTTTAGGAAAGGCTGGTGATAGCATATTTAAATTTCACTCATTAAGAAACAAAAAGTTGGACAACAAAGATGATTTTGAAGATACTTGTTTTTGAAATAAAATGTCCACCCCGTTTTTTCTGGGACCAGCGCCAGCCCTGAAGATGTTCTCTTGGAAGGACATGTTCAGGAAGCACTATCACCACTCGCACAGCTCGGCTCTGGAGACTTGTCCCCGTGGATGCTGTTTCCAGACCACGGTGTGTTGTTCGTTCAGTGGATGTCCACAGTAAGTGCCTATGAGGAGTCTTAGCCAGCGTGACCTGCTTCATCCTGTCACTGTGCTCCTGTGATGCAGGACAGTCACCTTCATCGTGTTGTGACGCCCCCTCCTCACACAGTATGTGTCTTCAGAGCACATTCCAGCTCACTTGGGTGAGAGCAGACCACTGCCTTTGACGAGGAAAGCTTTTTTATTGTTAAAAACACACACACACACAAAAACCTCTGAAAAAGTTTAAAGACCTAAAATTGATAGCAAAGCCTTTTTGTGCTCTTGAGATTTTGAGCCTCTTGACTTGATTTCTAAAAAGTAAGATGTTTGGCTGGCCAGGGTGGCTCAGTTGATTGGGCATCGGCTTTCCCTATGCATTGAAAAGTTGCTGGTTCGATTCCCAGTCAGGGCATCTGCCTGGGTTGTGGGTTTGATCTCTTTCCTCTCTTTAAACATGTCGTCAGGTGAGGATTTTTTTAAAAAAGTAACACGTTTAATGGCTCTAATCCATGGGCTCTTCTTAACCAAGATGTGAAAAGACAAAAGGAATTACTGTTTAATGAATATGTTGCTTGGGATGATTTGAGTGCAGTTGATGGGGGTTGGTTGCCCCTGCGGGGTCAGGAATCCTCCAGTCTTAAGTAACCATCATTTGCAAACTGTGGAGTCATAGTGTACAGACTCTGAAGTGTAGTAAGAGCTGGATTTTCCTAATGTGAAGAAAACAGTTACATTCAAATCTCCATTTTTCTCAATTTTTATTCCTTTCTCATAAATGTTCTTCACGTGTTGGCACCTTCTGCTGGTCTGTGTGTAAATCTAGCCCAAGATGGTATCTCATTTAATAAAAGTAAATAATAGTCATTATTTCAGTATTCATTTCACAAAGTGTCCTCAGAGACAGTACTGTGATGGCATGTGATGCCCTGCCTGGACCATGTAAACCCCTGTCCGTGGTGGTGGGAGCTGAGGTCCCAACCCAGTGAAGCTCAGGCATGAGAGCAGAGATGTGGAGATCACGATGCCAGAGATGTCACAGGTCCACAGTCCTTATCTAAGAAGCTTTGAAAACGAAGGTGCTTTTCTTACCTTTCTCAATTTGGTGCCATAATTCATTTGATAGTAAAACCTAATGTGAACTGACTTAAGATTATTATAATTTTTATTTATACCACTTCATGAACTTCCTTAATTTTGCCTAAAGAATGACCATGAGTTTGATTAAAAGGATTGCCCTAGATTCTGTGCAAATGTTTCATAATGTCCAGCACATTCCCTATCTTCTCCACATTGTAAAATGTGGAGAATTGTGAATTCTGAAACATATCTGGCCTGATGGTATTTGAAAGGATTGTAGACATTTAAGCAGAGGTCTGACTTCACCTAAAACATGAAAATATCACAAAGCAAATTCTATTTTTTAAAAAATCTTTTTGGCTCAATTCTTGTACAACTTTTTTTTTACACCGCCCCTCCCCCCCCCTTTTTTTAAAGGATCACATTGACTTAGAGCTTTCTACTGTACCTAGAAGTGGATAAGTCTTACCTCTGCCAGGACTTTAATTATAATTCTGTTGAAATGTTGGTTCTCTCTGACCAGCACCGGCTCATTATGTGAGTTTTAGTCCTGAAGTGCCTGCCTTTGCTAGGTTGGTTATGGTTTTATTATAATATTTGCAAGTATATGTATTTTAAAATGTTTAATGTCTTTCAGCCATAGAAATTCTAAAAATGTGTTCAAGGGCCCTTCATAATTGAAAAGGCATAAAAAATACTCTTTTTTTTCAAACTATAAGAAAATATTTATTGGGTAAATTACTGAAGTAGAAAAAGTAATTCCTCTTAGAAAACAAGTTATAGAGATAAAAGAAGGGCTCTTGTAGCTTGGGAATGAGGGGCCTGGGTGAGGGGCTAAGGGGAGAGAAAGGAAAAGGTACAGGCGTGCTCCCTGGAGGGAGAGCAACCCCCCCCCTTTTTTTTTTTTTTACAAAAACAAAAGTGAAGTGAATTATTCTTTTCTCTATTTTTAAATTTAATTTTCATAGCTGAAAAGAGAAGGAAAAATGTTATTGATGGCCTTTTTACAGTGATAGTTGTAAACTCATGTTGAGTTATATATCTTTATTTGATTCTGTTAAACCATATATCAAAGTGAAACTTTGAGAGATTGCTTCAGATGACAAAAGCATTTCAGTAGCAGTTTTGCTTCAATTCAAGATTCAAAGAATTGTATGTCATTGTTTTTCTAGAAGGCTGCGAAACTACAGTAATTTTTTTTTTTTTTACTGAACTATATCATCAACAGATTTAATTTTATTACATCATATCCTATTTTAAACTTGTTTTACTCATTAGAGGACACTTAGATATTCATACTTTTTGACGTAAGATACTTTGTATCTTTTTTATTTATTTTAGTTCTTACTAACTCAGCTTTAAAAAGTACCTACTAATTATAACCTTCCACTTTCTAGACTAAATCTCTCTTAGTTCAGTGCAATCATGGACAATTTGATATGTTGTAGGGATAATAATAGCCATTTTACAATAGCCATTTTGATGTCACAACTCTAAATACTTTTTTTAAAAATATATTTTTATTGATTTTTTACAGAGAGGAAGGGAGAGGGACAGAGAGTTAGAAACATTGATGAGAGAGAAACATCTATCAGCTGCCTCCTGCACACCCCCAACTGGGGATGTGCCTGCAACCAAGGTACATGCCCTTGACCGGAATCAAACCTAGGACCCTTCAGTCCGCATGCCGACGCTCTATATCCACTGAGCCAAACCGGTTTCGGCTAAATACTTTTTTTTTTTTATTTCTCTATTTTTATTTATAAAATTCTCAACTGAGGATAAGTTTTTATTGACTTGAGGGGGAGAGAGAGAGAAACATTGATCAGTTGCTTCCTGCACACACCCCAATCGGGGATCGAACCTGCAATCTTTTAGTGTATGGGATGACATTTCTCCAATTGAACCACCCAGCCAGGACTCTAATGACTTAAGAATGCCAGGGCGGTTTTGATACATCCAAGATCTTGTACTTGCTACTTTGGAAGTTTTTGCCGCAGAACTGTAACCTAATTTTCATACCTTGTATTTCTGAATCTCAACAAAAAATAAATGGTGAATTTGCTGATTTAAAAACTTACTTTGCTAGAAATTTGCGTTTTTAAAAAGACAGTTCAAGCAAAACACAAACCTCTTCCTTAAGGTTTTCTAACCTTGCATTTTAAACACTTGACAAAGCTTGATTTTTATCATTTTTAGGAGGTGATTTTCCAGACTTAAGTACTTGATATAATGAAGTCTTGTTTCAAATATGTTGTTTGTTTATGTAACTCTGATATGGGATATATGAGTAAAACTGTAAGACATGTGGAATTTAGTCAAATTTCTTAAGTAATTATGTTTTATGTAAAAAACCAGAGGCCTGGTGCATGGATTCGTGCACCGGTAAGGTCCCTCAGCTTGGCCTGTGGGGATCAGTGGACCACCGTGCTGCCCCAGCCCGGCCTTACCTACCAGATCACTGGGTTCCAGCCCACTGTCCTCCTCAATCTTGCATAACACGAAGTAGTGCGTGAAGAGGCAGGCTGTCGGGGAGGAGCCCAAGCCCAGGCTGGACACCGTGATGCTTCCACTCATCCCAGCCCTTTGCGCCTACCACCGTGCTTCTGGGTGTGCAGGGCGAGTGTCTGCAGAAGAGGCTTGCACCACCCCAAGTGTGCTTGTCAGCTATGAGTCCAGCTTCTGGCCCCCATCTGTCAGTTGAGTGACACTCCAGCTGTAGGAGTACACTGACCACCAGGGGGCAGCTCCTGTGTTGAATGTCTGCCCCCTGGTGGACAATGCACATCATAGCTACCATCTGGTTGTCCACTAACTTAGGCTTCTATATATATAAAATTATATATATATATGTATATATATACATATATATATATATATATATATATATATATATATATATATAATTTAAACCTTCATATTTCAATAATGAAATATTTCCTAGACTCTGAAGGCATAAAATACTGATATGTAAAAGAATGTGCCTTCATATTTTCATAGTCCTTTAATAGAAAAATTTGGATCACAATGAGAAGAGATTCCTTGGGTATCTTGGTTTACAAACCTCACTTTCTTTAAATTTGAACAATTTATATACATAAATAGCATACAGTATCACTTCTATAATTTTTACTTTTGGACCTTTAAAAAGAAAAAAAAATGTCTTCTGTTCCACTTCTAAATTTCAGATTTTATCACTTCAATTTTGTCTCATTCACATATATTTGTTGAGTGGTCACAGTGAGCTCAGTATCCGGGCACAGGGGAATATAACTCTGTACAAATCACGTGTCCATCCCTCTGTGATGACATTTCTTGCTTCTTTCCCTCACCTCTGAGGGCTCTTGCAAATCTTCCTGGAGAAAGCGGACCACTCCCTGTTCTTGCTTTGGCTTGGGGCCTCTGAAATGTATGCCACAAATACTGAATACCAGGCACTATTCTAGGCTTGGAATGCTCAGAGGAAAAAGGGTCCCTGCTCTCAAATGGTGTATAATCTAGAGGATAAAAATTAACATTGTGGACCGGACAGTAGTTATGATTAAGATGTAAATATCAATGGTTGAAAGTGTAACCAGTACCAGTCACTGTTGTGAGCACTTGATGTTGAACTCTTTTGAATCCTATTCTAACCTTCTGAATACTTAGTCCCTCCTCATTCCAGGGGGATGTGTTCCAAGAAACCCAAGGGGATGTCTGAAACCTCAGATGGTACCAAATCCTATAGATACTATCGTTTTCCTATACCATATGATTGAGTTGAAGTTACAAATTAGGCACAGTAAAAATTAAAAACAATAACTAGTAATAAAATAGAACAGTTATAATAATCTGCTGCTATAAAAGTTATGTGAGTGTGGCATTACTAAATAAAATTAGGGTGACGACCATAAGCACTGCAACACCAGGACCTGTGATATGTTAAGATGGCTACTAAGTGACTAATGGGTGGGGAGCATCCACAGCATGGACAGAGTGAAGATTTACCTCCCAGGTGGATCACAGCAGGATGGCGAGAGAGTTCATCACGATATACAGAACAGTGTGCAATTTAAAACTTAGCAATAGCTTACTTCTGGAATTTTCCATTACATATTTTTGGCCTTGTTTGACTGTGGGTAAGGGAAACTGAGGATGTGGTGCTTGGGGCTACTGTAGTACCATTTATATCCCTGTGTTATAAATCAGAGCACAGGAACTCTCTTAAGGTTACACCTATTAAGCCAATGGTTATCAACCTTTCTAATGCTGTGACTCTTTAATACAGTTCGTGTTGTGGTGACCCCCAACCATAAAATTGTTTTCGTTGCTACTTCATAACTGTAATTTTGCTACTGTTAATGAATCGTAATGTAAATATCTGTGTTTTCCGATGGTCTTAGGCTCTATAGCAGCGGTTCATCTAAGACCATTGGAAAACACAGATATCTACATTACAGCCAAGGTCTGCCAGCCACCACCAGAAGCTGGAAGAGGCAAGGAAGGCCTTTCTCCTGGAGCCTTAGGAGGCAACATGGCCCCGCCCACACCTTGATTTTGGATTTTAGGCCTCCAGAACTATTGGAGAATACATTTCTGTTTTAAGCCCCCAGGTTGTAATATTTTGTCATTCTAGCCTTAGGAATCAAACACAATAAGTATCCTTATTCATCAGGAATTAATATCTGGGAGATAATGTGCTCTGTGCCCACTAGCAAAGAGAATAACTTGTTTTTTTGCACATTAAGAATATAAGTTAACTCCCTCATTTCCATGGTATTTCATATTGTTTGGTTCTGTTAGTGCAGTTTCAATCCAATGAGAGTGGTAGGCATTTGAAAAGTGTAAGTTTCTCCTCTTCTTTTCACTTTAAAAGCAGTCATTAATTTGAAAGGAAAAAATTACCACAAGTGAATTTCCAGTGCTTTCCTTTGCAAACCAAAAGTAAGCATCATCTGCCTGCTATGAAACTTGCACAAAGAATGATTGATCTGCTATTTGTTGCCTAGTTTCAAAGGTTGTTGCTTAATTATTGTAAACATATTTTGAGGTTTAGAACCCATTATAAATTAGCCAGGTGGGTTTCTAGGTTAAACCAAAGCTTGTTGGTTTAGATTTGGTAAGGGTTTCCTGATGATGACAAGGATGGTTTGAGAGCACGGAGCAGACAACTCAGATATGATCACTTTTACAGCAGAAGACACTAGAGCATAGAATTGGGAAGAATATTACTGTTAGTATTTATATTAGGAATTAGTAACATCATTACAATTTTTTGCCAACAAAGTATGCAAACTATCTGAAAGAGTGTGGCACTATTTAGCATAAGAATTTATAATGTATAAAATACTATGCCAACTATATTTCAATAAATCTGGGAACAATTTAGAAGATATTCAAAATAGGAAATTAAAAGTTTCAGATTGTTATCTAGGTCTGTGAAATGTTATTTTTAAGCAGTTTATTTTTTCCTTTGTGAAGACTATGGGGACTACTTGATTTTACTCTCTCTGGTCAGTTTTGTGTATGGATTTATTTTTACTTCCATTTGCCTGAATGGTTTGGGATCATATTTTATATTTCAGCTCTCTCATCTTATGTACATTAAATATGAGTATGAGATTTCCAGATTAGACTAGTCCTTTTTGAATTTCATAAACTTTGGAAATACTTATATTGGTAGTTGGTGAAGAGAACCTTCTGAATGATATCGTTAAACATCAACCAGTAGGTGGCGAAAACTGGCAATAAAAAGCTTTTTGTTTGGCAAACGAGAATAAAGAAGGAAAACACAGGCCTTTCAGATTCTGGATAATCTCCACTCCCTGGGTCTTGTTCTTTTCTCTTCCTGGTGCTACCCTCCTTCTAGAACCCGGCCAGGCAAAGCTGGCAAAAGGCTCATCCATTGACTCTTAAAAGTGGAAGACATTTTGGGAAATGAAAAGTCCGTAGTGCATACATTTGGAAGGTTGTTGGAAGGTCTCCAACACAGATCTCAGATTCAAACCTAGGACTTCTGACTCAGGCCACTGGTCCTTCTGCCATCTCATCAATGACCAAGGACAAAAAGTTAATGCACACATTTCTGAGGAGTATTTGACCTCACTCTTTAAAGTGGAGTCTAAGAAACTTGGCATCCAAATGAAGGAAGGGTTTCACTCTTTCCATTCAAAGTCACGGAATATAATCCTCAATTAAGGACTGTCATGCAGACCTGAGAATGCTTGGTTATGGTCCATATTGCCACCCAAGTAATCAGTTTGGGGACATCTGTATAGTGCAGCAAAGGAGGGAAGAATAAGGAAGCTTTTCTTTCTCTGGGAATGGGGTTATGTTTCGTTCTGGCTGCCCCTTTGCAGAAGTACAATCTCTTTTCCAGCTCTGTCCTCTCATTTCCTCAGCTCACATGCTGGGTCTCAGAAGCATCAAGGCTTTCAATTCCTCTTAATTCTGGAGCTTTACAAGGTTCTGAGGAGATCCCCAAACCAATATGCTGTGGCATTAGGTGGGTTTCTACCAATTCTGTAGGAATGTATGTCTCAGGTCCATCTATACCCGGTGATCTTCTCCAGGCTGGGACACCTTCCCGTCATTGTCATGGGTTAAAGGGGACTCTGTCATAGCCATCAGAAGTCAGAGCAGAGCATCTTCCTTCCCTCTTGCCTGGGCACGAAGTTTGGAGCAGGCACCCATTTTCCCGTATGTTGGCTGATTAGGAATGATAAAAGAAAGGAATATAATTTGCTGTGCTTGTGTTTTGCTTAGGAATAAATGCTTTGATTTTTAGAGCAGGAACAAGACAAAATAAAGACAGCGTCTGAACAAATTCATACAAAGTGCAGTGCTTATTTGTCATGTTTCTATGACCACATGAATCCAGTATCCCTACATATGTGTACTTGAGCCCTAATAAGTAAGCTGCTGTGCTTTTAGTAAACATTTTTCTCCCCTTGGGAGCTTTATTTGTCAGACTCTTAGAGATAAAAATAGTTAAGCACGTGCAACGTGATGGCCGTCTTGGGCTTTTCTCCAAGGGCCTATTCATGCTGATGAATTTAAAAATGTATGTGCCTGTGGAGCGAACTTAAGGTGTGGCCATCTGGGATTGGCTGCTAGGCGACCGTGGAGGCCTTTAGAAACCCACCCAACCTGATGCTGAGACTGTAGGCCTCAAAGTCACTAGATGTTCTCAGAGGCCAGCCCTAACCCAGGGCCGAATTGATCGGGCGCAGAGGGGAACCATTTCAAAGCCCCTGATAGCCTCGACTGGCCCCCTCGGCGGCCAGTCTGCCCAGAACTGTCTGGCCTTGGTCATGGATGGTGTCTCCAGAGTGCGTTCTGCGTGCGTACTTAGGCATCAACTTGAAAATAAACAAGACGAAGGAAAGCGCAGCGACGCCTCTCTTTCCCGGGAGGGCAGCGCGGAGGTCCCGGTGCCGGAGGTCAGGTCGGCCACCAGCGCCGGCAACAAGACGGCTGTACACACACCACACAACACGGCTGGGAAGGGTCGCAGCGCCCCCCTCCTCGCCCCCCGCGCCTTCCCAGCACTTGTTTCCTTGGCGCACCAACCCCGCTCACCCCGCCGCCGGCCCGCATGCAGTCCCCCGGGCGCCCCGGCCCCTCGCGGGCCCCGAGCGCGCCGCAGGCCGGAGGAGGCCCTCGCACACCCACCGCGCCGCGGCCGCGCGGGAGGCCTGCGCCGCCCGCGCCACCCACCGGCCGGGCGGAGCGGGAGGAGCGGGCCCGGAGGGCGGGCGGGCGGGGGCCGTCTCCGGCGCGCCCTCCCCGGCCTCGGCCCCGCGCGCCGCGTGTCCCCGGAGGAGCGCGCGGCTCCCGGCCCGACCGCGGTTCCTTTAACCCTGGAAAGGGAGCGGGGCGGAGGGGGCGGCGGGGCCGCTCAGAGGAGGGCTCTTTCTTTCTTCTTTTTTTGAATGAACCGTGACGTACTACAGGAAACCAGTCGGTTCGAGCGGAGAATGAAGTAAGAGGCCACCCCCCCCGCGCCCGCGCCCGCCCCCGTCCTCCCCGCCCCCTCCCCCGCCCGCCCGCCCGCCCGCCCGCGCCGCCGGCCCGCCCGCCCGCCCGCCCGCCAGCCCTCCGCTCTCGGTTTCCCCGCCGATCCGCCGCCGCCGCCTCTGCCAGCGAAGGTGCCGGGCGCCGGGCCCTCCCCGCCGGCGCGGCCGTCATCACCCCGAGCGGGCGCGCGGCGGGAGCGCGGGGAGACGGCCGCCGCCAGCGCCGCCGCGCAGGAGCAGGAGCAGGAGGAGGAGGAGGAGGAGGAGAAAGGGTGCGCAGCCCGGAGGCGGGGTGCGCCGGTGGGTGCAGCGGAAGAGGGGGTCCAGGGGGGGAGAACTTCTTAGCAGTCATCCTTTTTAGGGAAAGAGGGAAAAAATAAAACCCTCCCCCACCACCTCCTCCTCCCCACCCCTCGCCGCACCACACACAGCGCGGGCTTCTCGGCTCTGCACCCGGCGGGCCGGGCGCGTCCTTGCCTTCATTTATCAAGCAGCTTTTTTCGGAAAATGCATGGGCCGTTCGGAGTTTAATCAGAAGCGGATTCCTGCCCCTGTACCCGGCGCGTCCACCGGCCCCCGATCCCTGTCTCTCTCTCTCTCCCCCGGGGAGGCTGGAAGCGGTCCCGCGGACAGGGGTCCATGCCTGTGCCCGCGCATGTGTGCGCGCGTGTATATTGCCGAGAGGTGTGTGTGTGTGGGGGGGAATCGCAGGACTTATGCAAATACTGGACTGGAAATTGTAATTCATCTGCCGCCGCTGCCTTTTTTTTTTTCTTCTTCTTCTTCTCCCTCTCGTGCTCTTGAGATCTCTAGTTTGGGATTCCTGCGGACTGACATTTCTGTGAAGGAGGAGTGAGTCTGAGAACCCATCTGCCAATCCTGCTCCTTCACACCACTCCCCTCCACCACCACCTCCGGATTCATTTGGAAGTTTCATAGCAGCTATCACCCGGAGTTCTGAAGATCGATGGGGTTTTTGCCTTACGCATTTTGTTCTGTCTTCACACACACACACACACACACACAAAAGGAAACTTGACAGAAGATCATGCCGTCCTTAAAAGATACAAGTAAGTTCTGTGCACGGGCAATTGGTTCAATGTGACTTTTAATGGAAACATTCGAGGAGGTTTTTAACTTTGAAGTGTATCCGACTAAGTTTAATTTGCAGTTTAATTGACATTCTTTTGTAGCCGTGTGATTGTAGTGTGTGGAGATAGCCCTGTTTTTTTATCCGGTGTTTAAGAAAAATGCACCTGATGTTGACTTACTAGTGTTTCGAATTTTTTTTTTTTATTTTTAACCTCTCAGGATCACGGAGGAAGTAGACTGATCTTGACAATAATTAATAATAATAATAATAATGTGCCTCATGCAATAAAGATCCGAAAGGAATTGGGACAAAAATTTCCTGCACCTCATGCCAAGAGGGAAACACCAGAATCCAATGTTCCGCGTGACTGCAGACACCCCCTCATCCAAGAATGCACAGCACATCCAATAAAATAGCTGGATTATAACTCTTTTTTTTTTCCCCTTCCTTGCGGGGACGTGGGGCGGGGGCGGAGGCGAGAGGTGCTCACGTTGGTACCCAGCTGCGTTTCTCTGCTCTTCCTCGGGGGAAGGATGGCGCACGCCGGGAGAACAGGGTATGATAACCGGGAGATAGTGATGAAGTACATCCACTATAAGCTCTCTCAGCGGGGCTACGAATGGGATGCCGGAGACGCGGGCGCTGCGCCCCCCGGGGCCACCCCGGCGGCGTCGGGCATCTTCTCCTCCCAGCCGGGGCGTCCCCCAGCGCCCGCCAGGACCTCGCCGCCGCCCCCGGCCACCCCCGCGGCCGCCGCCGCCGCCGCCGCCGCGGGGCCAGCGCTCAGCCCCGTGCCACCTGTGGTCCACCTGACCCTGCGCCAGGCGGGCGACGACTTCTCCCGTCGCTACCGCCGCGACTTCGCGGAGATGTCCAGCCAGCTGCACCTGACGCCCTTCACCGCGAGGGGACGCTTTGCCACGGTGGTGGAGGAGCTCTTCAGGGATGGAGTGAACTGGGGAAGGATCGTGGCCTTCTTTGAGTTCGGTGGAGTCATGTGCGTGGAGAGCGTCAACCGGGAGATGTCGCCCCTGGTGGACAACATCGCTCTGTGGATGACGGAGTACCTGAACCGGCACCTGCACACCTGGATCCAGGATAACGGAGGCTGGGTAGGTGCATGTCTTGTCCGGTTCAATGCAATGTTGAGTCTGGGATGGATACGTCTGAGGTCTCAGACACGGTGATTGGAGGGTGGGTGGGTGGGCTCCTGGGCCAACGACTGGCTGGTGAGCCAGTGCAATAAATCCAGGTTTGTTGCTTCCCACCCTCTTCCCTTGCTCAAAACTCGCCGTGCCAAGCCTACTGTGATCCTTCCTTCCTACCCAAAGTGTTTCCCTTGCTTGCCAGCTGTTGCAGTTCAAAGACCCAGCGTTTTCCTATCTAGTTAAGATCTTGGGATAAGTGGCATCCCTCCAGGGTTCCGCAAACTGGGGGGTCCAAGGATACCCAGCACCACAGTCATCTGGCCTGCATAGCTTGTTGAGGTGGGTGACCCCAGGTTGGGTTGTGGCACTCTGCATCTTATACAGACTCCCCTGGGGGTTTCCTCTTGGTACTAAAATTTGAGAACTACCCAATTAGAAGAACAGACTGCACCAAGGGGCAAGCCTTATCTGATTCACTTGGTGAAATCTACCCAAAGAGGAACACCAGTGCAGCCCCTATCCCTGGAAAGCTTAGCTGTGTTTGTGAAGAGGTAAGATGAATTTCCCAAAGGCCAGTGGGCGTGTCCGAGTGACGTGAAAAACGTTCAGCTGTGGATGCTTTACTTTGTCTCATCAGTGACAGAATTTGCATGGGCTTTGCACTTTGTGTTCTACTTCTGTAACTGGTGTACAATTTTAAAGTTTGCTGGAATTTTAGTATCTTTTAGTTTTCACCACCTAGAAGCCGCCACATCACTTGATTCCTCTACTGAGCAAACATGCGTCTATAGTGTTTGCATGAAGCATAGAATTGATTCCGAATTCTCTCATGCTCTGACTGTAGTCGAAGTGATCGATGCCTGTAGTTTTGAAGAACATCTGTGAGATGGTTTTTTTTTTCTGCTCCAGTGTTAGATAGAGCCACTATCATGTTACTATAAAGTTCTTTTTTTGTGTGTGATTTTTTTTGTGGGGTGGGGATGGCGGGAGAAGAGGAGGAGAAGAATTGCAATTGAGAGCTACTCCTTACATCTAAAATTACTAATTTATGAAAAAGCAAAAAGAGGAATAATTCTTGTTTGATTTCTTTTTCGAACTTTTTGTTTTAATCTGAAGAATTACCTTTGAAAAAGGAATCAATTCAGTGCTTCCTTTTATAGTCTCTAGGGAGAATTACTAATGTTATTGTTTTATAGGACCTAACAGGAGCAAAAAGCCTAGAAATGATTACCAGTGGATTTGATTTCAAGAAGCATGTTACGTATTTTACTACAGTTTGCATAGTGTGCTATTAAGGGGCCAAAAGGAGAAAAGGCCAAGAAAAGTCTATGGCTGACATGAACATCTGATCCTACTTGGCCAAAGTTGACAAAATACTGATGACACTTTTCATTGTTTAAAAGTAAAATCGATTAAAATGATCCTTGCCTTTAAATCTCTACAGCTTAAATGCTCCTTGTAAATTGTTTTTTTAGATTCTATGTTATTAAATCTTCAGTAATTCTGGAAGAATTTGCCAAAGGGTGGAGAGAATATTTTTGTTAACTGTTTGATTAAGTAGGTAGTTTGATTGTTAACCACCATAATCAAAGAGGTAGGGACTCTCAGACTCCAAAAGGAACATTTTAAGGCCAAAGTTAAACTGATATAACAGCTTTTCTAATTTATATTTTTATTAACAATAAAGTATCTAAAAATGTCCTTTCTAGTCAAAAGAAAGCCAAGTTGATAACTGTCATCTATCAAGTAATTTAATAAAAAGATGGGAAACAGAGTCATATGTTTATGATCAAAATTAAGATAGAACCTTGATCTTTGTTTTTGGATTGTAGTAATTTCATGCTCTTTTTAAGTGAAGGCTCACTTTGCCTCCAGTTAGAATAGAGTTTTTGTTGTAGAGCCCATCTTTGTGGTCAACAGGTATCTGAGGTTAATAAATGTAGATGCTATATTTTATGATGCCAAACCACAACGACATACCATGGAAAATGATAACATTTTTTGACAAAACCTCTTATAGTAAAAATATATCAGAGAGAAGCACAGATGGTTGATGGTAAAATGTGTAATTTTCAGAACAACATATAGGGGATATAGGAAAACAAAGGAATTTGGCAAAAAAGTATATGTCAGGAAATGCAACCATAAGTGGACACATTGGAATAAAAGTGGTAGAGATGATTTACCCATCCTTTCAAATGTGCATTCTTAATCTAAATGTTTGTTTTAGGCATCTGGCATACAGACAGATTTTCCTCCTAATTTGTATCTGTCAGGGCTTTGCCTCTAATAATACGTTGCATCTTACAGAGAAAAGTACTCTTAATAACAATAATAAGTTTCAGAAGAGAGCTGGCACATTCTTTTGACATTCGACTGTGACTTGCACTGGATCCAAGACCCAGTGGATCAGCTTGTCCACTGAATATATATTAATGGGGGCTTCAGATTCGAAGTTACTGCTTTTTGTTGCTGCTGCTGATTCGAAGTCAGAACCTCTTGAGGCCAAGAGAAAACTGTTTGCATTCCATGTTCCATAACTTGGAGGAAGCAGGGCTTTGGAATGATAGTTGGTTGAAAGATGGTCGCAGAATCCTCAAATTAAAGGCTACAGAAGAAGTTGGGTGCAGAGAGGCACATTGCTTTATTCCCAAGTCTGAATAAGGCATTGTGTTCCATCCAGAGAGGGGCAGGACAGAAGGAACAGAGTGACAGCAGCAGTTTTAGGGAATGTCTGAGACCCTGCTGGTCAGTGTGTGGTTCACAGACCAGCAGCATGGGCTTTGCAGAGATTCAGAAGCTCAGGTCCTACCCCAGAGCTGCAGAGTCAGAATATGGGGTTCATATGATCTACAGGTGTTTGGGCACACAGTAAAGTTAGAAATGCTGGCTATCATCATCTACCATTCCTGGGGACACCTCTTGCAAAGATTGACAGTCTAGGTTGTATCCTCTAGTGTCCCGGTCCAGTGGCTTCACAGGTGTATAGTATTACCTAGAATACTGAGTATTTCCCAGATGTCCACTAGACTCATCTAACCCTTGGAAGATGTAGGTTGAAATGAAAGAGATAGGAGATAAATTATGATAAGCTCGGTCTTCTCCAAGATGTTTTTCATGATAGCTATGCAGTTTGTATTGGCATTGCTCATTAAAGTAAGGTAGCTTTTCTGCTCCAAGGAAAGGCAGAGTTAGCTCTTTTAATAGCTGCATTAGTTATTATTGTATTCCTTTGTAACACAGTTTAAATTCTGTAGATGAGTTTAGGGGCTCTTGCAAGCAAAAGGGTTGAGATCCACAAGTTGATGGTGAATGAAAATTGATAGCAACCTCCAAACTGAGAAATGTGATATTTAGATTCATGTCTTAGAAGAGAGTGAGACATGGACCCCTAAAAGAACGAGACGGCTTATCAGGAGACTGGCTTCATTCTGTTGCTGAGATGGTGGTGAGCCTTTCTTTTTCTTCTTTTTTTTAAAAAATGCCTTTTGGTCTTTGTGGTTTAGGAAAACAGAAACTTACTTCTCCACATCCAGTAGAGGTAGCTTCCTTTTTATTAGTTGGTCAACAAGCAGTTTCTCTTTTCTGTATCTATTCCATATCCACCTAAACATTTGATTAACTGGAAAGCAATGCTATTCTCTGCCTGTGTACAAAAATACATGAAAAAGCATCAGTTTTCCAGAGGCTGAGTATCAGCGGCTAATGGCCAATTTTGGCAGCAAAATGATAAGATTAAAAATAGCCTGAAGATGATCCAGTCTTAAATGATGTATTTAATGGTGAACTTTCCTTGGGAAAGTGCATCTTTCTGCTTGCTAAGAACCACATGACCCCTTTCAATAACTCATTTGTAGGGGAAAAAAACTACATTATTGCTCCTAGAGTTTGCAGTCATGTGATCTTGAGTAATTATATTTCTGGACCTTGTAAAATTTGATAGTTCACTCAGTTCTCTTTTCTGTTTTAGGGCCTTGGTTGCTATTTTGTGTTCATTAAAAACATGGATTTTTTTGACGCCTCCTGTTACTTTTAGCTGTGCTCTCTAGTGAGAGCTGATGGATCTTCTCAGCAATCCTTGATCAAACTGGTACATTTCAGATTGCTTAAATGTCATAGCCACACAGCACACCAGGAAACAGAAAGCCATATATATTTTTTCAAGCCAAACTTTTATAGTTTTTCCTTATCTCTACTCCCAGTCCTAGTTCGTTTTTGGAGGGGAAAGATTAACCACTCACAAAGTGTGAGTGTCTAATTAAGAGTGGTCTTTCCCACTCAGCACACCTGAGGACCCTCATGGTGTCTTCGCTATAGTATAGCAAAGCAGGATTTCAAGGGCAGTGTATTCGTGCTGGAAAAACAACACTGTCTTTGTAGAGTACAGGCAGAAAGGCACCCCCCGCTCCCCAGCCCGAGATATATTTGAAGTTCAAAGGTTCTGTTAAACCTTTTTAAGGTAATCTAATATCACCTTATTCAGGTATAGCAGTAACTTCGAATTCTGGTCCCTCTTTCCCAGCTCCATGCAGGGACCACTCAGTGAATTTACTTCACTTGTGAAGCTCCTCCTTTATCCCTTTTGGTTTGATTCTGACAAAATTCATATTTGATGTCTAAATGGAATTGACCATGAAAATCAGCCAGGGACTGAGACAGTTATTCCAGATAGGATCACTTGTCTTCTATGTGCCCTGAGTTAGTTTGGGGGCACAAGAAGGAAAGCTTTACCCATCTCCTGGGTGACCTCACAGGCTAGTGCTAGGTGTCTAAGTGACCCCGCAGCTCGATGGGCATGATCCTAGACTTTAGAGGGCAAAGAAGAAGATTAAGTATGTGTTATTTTGGATACACATCAATCTTTGTCTAAGAGAGTAATTTCTAACCATATGGCTGTTCATATGTGCATTAGGCATGATTTAAATTGGAGGAGAAATATAGATACATTTTGAAATTCTGTATAAACACAGTCCAAAGCTTAAGAGAACTGAAAGGTGGAGGGAGTTCCCTTGTTAAATATTTACCCATTAAGCGCTCTGTTTTACACATTAAGGAGACTTAATAAACACTAGTCTGCTATTCTTAAAGCATTTCATTAGTTCTTTTAAGTAAAAGACAATCAAGGCTCTGATTAGGATGATTAGAATAGCTTCATTTGAAGAACTGTCTTCCTTAAACCGTTCTTGCATGGAGAAAAATACAAGTTGATTTTGAACCAGAAAGAAGCTTCTTCCTTTACAAGAAGAAAAAAAAAGCTTTTATTTTGTTTTGCTTTTAGATTATAGTACTGTTCTGTTTATCAAGAGACTCCTCTTCCAAAATGCTATTTGCAGAAATTCCCAGTCTTCTGTAACATGCTCCTAAAGAGCAGGTGTTCATCATCTAACTTCTTGGCCTCATAGTCCTCTCTCTTTATTTTTTATTTTTTAAAATATTTTTTATTGATTTCAGAGAGGAAGGGAGAGGGAGAGAGTGATAGCAACATCAACGATGAGAGAGAATCATTGATTGGCTGTCTCCTGCCTGCACCACACTGGGGATGGAGCCCGCAACCCTGGCGTGTGCCCTGACTGGGAAACAGTCTGTGACCTCCTCGTTCAAAGGTTGAAGCTCAACCACTGAGCCACGGCCAGCAGGCATGGTCCTCTCTCTTTAAGTAGAGATTGTAAAACTTTTGAAATTACAACAAAGCTATTTGCATTTTTAGAAGTATTTTTGTGGGTTGTTCTTTTTCTGATCTACGCTCAATTCTGTAGTGCTAACATTATTTCTCTGCTCTTTAATTGCCAAAACATAGAGCCAGCTGTCCTTCAGTGAGAATGGTGGTGGAGGGATTATTTCTTTCTCTCCAAAACCATTTGGGCTTTCTTATAGGGACCTCACCCCATTTTCTTAACTGTCCTCTCCCTGTCCATAGTCCCACCCACACAGAGATCTCCTAGGTGTGGTTCCTTGTTACATCCCAACACATGAAAGTTAGGCTTCACCTGAAGAAAGAGCATTATGTGTGGAAACTAGCAAGAGGTAGCAAAAAATGGGGTCTTACCAAAGCTAGAATTAACCCCCATTCCAATCTTACTAGAGCTAGTAGACAAGGAAAATTTCTGTCTACAGAGACGATGCATTCCCTCTGGAGGCCATAAATTCCAACCCTTTGGAGGAAAAAACTAGAATCTGCTGGTGGAATTTTTCCTTGCTCTGATCTCTGCTGTGTGAGATAAGTTTTGAGTTACTAACGCAACTAAAATAGCCTATATTAAAGGCACTTCCCCAAACACCCTCTTCAGTGTGTTAGAAAGGGACTCTCCCTGCCATGCTGGGGTGGCCATTTGTAGCAATATGCTAAGAGCCTCTTGGGTGGCTTGCTTGCGCGACTGACGGATTCTATAGAAGGTTCACTGTAGAAGTTACCTCTCTGACAGACTGACTACACGCGGAGTACACACTTCATGGGGAAACCCTTCATTTGGAAAAAATGGTATTTCCATGCTTCTGGTTTTGCCTTCAGAATGTCAGGAATAGAGCCATAATTCATTTACAGTTAATATCAGGCCACCAACTATCTGGGCTTTACCATAATAACAGATGTTTATGACTGACTTCATTCTCCTCTTGACTCTGTCTTCTGAAAATACTCAAGACCCACTGTGTCGAGTGAAGCTTCACATTTTCAGGAGAGATTTTACCATTGAAAACAACACCTGTTTGTTGTGACTGTTCCAATTACTATATTTCTCTATTTTTAAAATTCATTAATTTAAGAAAGAGAGAGAGCGAGAGAGAGCATTGATTTGTTGTTGCATTTATTGGTTGATTCTTGTATGTGCCCTGACTGGGGTTTGAACCTGATCAAAACCTTGGCATATGGGGATGATGCTCTAACCACCTGAACTACCTGACAGTTAAATATATATCTCTATATTTAACTGTCTTTTCTTAAGCTTCATAAGAGAATGGAGAGTTAATACTTGGAGCACTGAACAAGGGATTGATGTTGCCAGTTGACTTTTCTTAATTTTTTCCAACTCTTCTTAAGCAATACTAAGATTTCTTCTTTATAACATGATGAATGTTATTTCTATGTATTAACTCTGAAATTGTATTGTAGCCAAACATTCCACTCAGCTGCATTAGAATGTTCTAAGAGAATATGGAACAAGTATTTAGTGCTATTCATTCAATGCCTATTTGGGACATATATTACCTTCTTACAATTAGGATATAAATAAAATTAATTACCAATTATATCATCAGCTTTAGATATTGATTTTTTATCTCTTTGGAAAAAAAGGAAGTTCATAAAGGATGCCAGTTGGCACTTCTGAATCTCAAATTTTAGGACTGTCTCTGAGCCATTTCCATGATGAATTCTGGCCAGCATATAATTATAAGTCCAATGAGGGAGAGCCACTTATTAATATAAATGTGACAATAGAAGAAGAAAACAATTTGAAGAAGTCTTAATTAAGGAAAATAAGCAAAACTTAACCTCGAGGTCTTAGTCACCAGAGCAGTAATGTAAATGGAAAGAGTTGTACAGATAATATTTGAGATAGCATGCACATTAACTTTTTTTTTTTCTGAAAAACCATTTATTGAGAACCTACTATGTGCAAAGCTTTATGCCAGGAGTTTTAATTGAGTAGCATCCTCTGCTTGTGGAGGGCTTGACTTCTTCATATGATAAAATATTTCTCCTATTAAATTTATCTTGGTACCTAGCATAATTGGCAGTGGTGCATACATTGATTGTTTGTTGAATTAACAAATTAATAATGATTATTTTAGAGGCATTTGGGGCATTTAACTCATCCTAACCCAAATTATATTTTCCCACTTCCTTTTTTATAGTGTGTGTGTTCCAAATATCCCCTCCCACATATCTATTAATTTTTAATAGAAATGAAAAAAAGAAAAATACCTACTATTTCGATTTCATCCTTCATCATTGAATTGAAAAAGTATGTCATTTATGCCTGAAGAGAAATAGTCAGATTTTGCTTTATATTAAACATTCAACTTTTATTAGTCTTCAATGCTAATGTTAGACACCAGCCTATTCATTGTCATGCTATATATTGTTTACACAAAGAATATGTATATACAATCTATATACATGTGCAGCAGTGCTCTCAGGCTTCATATCTCATATCTTCATGTTTCATGTCTCAGGCCCTGTCCAGACTGGGAAAGTCTTGGCATCTGAGATTATTCGTCACCTTATTATCAAAGAAATCAGGGCTTGTCCAAAGTTCTCTCAGTGCAGACAAGGTGGGCTTTTCCTCTGGTCCTGAAGCTCAAATCTGAAAGAACTACAGCATGAGAATCATGAGGCTAAATGGTCCTCCAGTTCCTATGAAAACAAGCAGCCAACTGGAGGTGGAAGTCAGTACAGCCCAGTGTTCCCAGAGATGAGAGAACCTAGGATCTCACTTCCCTAGACATTGACCAGCAAGAGGACCACCGGTGGTATGATGGATAAAGCCACTGGCCAGGGAGCTTCGGGCCAAGTTCCTCTGTTCTCATTGATGTGAGCATCGCAGCCTCTCGGTGGTTTTACCAACTGGTGGAATTTGTATTTTGAGAGTCCTCATTCCCTGGCATGAAGCAAACTCAAAGCATTATTATTCCCCATTTGTCATCTGTTTGAGAAAGATGGTATGATTTGTTTACTTGTAATGAAGCTTGACCGTACTGCTCTAGGGACTTTTTAAAAAGAG
>PVJN01020077.1:0-36470 GCA_004026805.1 Lasiurus borealis
AACTGATGTACAAAAGGATAGATACAGAGGCAGTAAAGCCTCAAACAGACTGAAATTATAGCAGGAAGATTAAAGTTAGGTGGGGTAGATGGGAGATCAATCAAGGGACTTGTATGCATGCATATAAGCATAACCAATGAACACCGACACTGGGGGGGGGGTTGGGGTATGGCTGGGAGGGGGGGCATGGGGAGACATGTATAAAAAATTAATAAAAAAATAAAATAAAAAATAAAAAACAAAAACAAAACTAGGAACACTAATCAGAAAGGATTTTTGCACCCCTATGTTCATATCAGCACAATTTACAACAGCTACAACTTGGAAACAGCCTTGGTGCCTGTCAGCAGATGAGTGGATCAGAAAAGTGTGGTACATCTATACAATGGAATTCTATGATGCCATTATAAAGAAGGAATTCTTACCATTTGCGGCAACCTGGATGGAACTGGAGAGCCTTATGCTTAGTGAAATAAGCCAGTCAATGAAAGAGAAGCACCACATGATCTCACTCATTTGTGGATAATAAAGAACATTTTATACTGATGAACAAAAGGATAGATACAGAGACAGTATAGCATCAAACAGACAGTGGAATTATAGCAGGAAGATTAAGGAGATGTCGGGTAGATATGAGATCAATCAAAAATAGATCTCCCATTTGACCCTGTAATCCCACTGTTAGGAATTTATCCTAAGAAATCACAAACACCAATCAGAAAAGATTTATTCACCCCTATGTTCATAGCAGCACAATTTACAATAGCTACAATTTGGAAACAGCCTAGGTGCCCGTCAGCAGATGAGTGGATCTGAAAACTGTGGTACATCTACACAATGGAATTCTATGCAGCCATAAAAATAAGGAATTCTTACCATTTGCAGCAACCTGATGGAACTGGAGAGCCTTATGCTAAGTGAAATAGGCCAGTCAATGAAGGAAAAACACCACATGATCTCAATCATCTGTGGATAATAAAGAACATTATAAACTGATGGAAAAAAAATATAGATTCATTCTTTATTTAGGTCACTTTTTAGGAACGGGAAGAGGTCCGATTGGCTGCTCAGACTCTAAAAGGATGTTGATTGGCTGGCTCATGGGAAATTATTTTTTCTGGAATGGCTGCAGGTGTTCTGCCGATAGCACCAGCTTCTCTCTCGAATGCTGAATACAGGGTTTGGGAAAAAAAAGATAGATTCAGAGGCAGTAAGGCATCAAACAGACTGCTAAATTGCAGCAGAAAGGTTAAGGAAAAGTGGGGTAGATAAGAGATCAACCAAAGGACTTATATGCATGCATTTAAGCATAACCAATGAAAACAAGACACTGGGTGGTTATGGTATGCCTTGGGACGGGGGCAATGGGAAGATATGTATACATGTAACACATTAATGAAAAAAAAGCCAAAAAATAAAAATCAATCCTAAATGACTTACTAGACCAGATGGAATTAATTAACATCTACAGAACTTTTCACCCCAAAACCACAGAATATACCATAATAGGATACAAGGACAGGCCAGACGAATAAGGAGGCTTGTTTTTCTGGGCACAGCACTGCTCTATCTCTTTTTTTCCATACTTCAGGCATCCAGGATGTCTGCAACTTGCTCAGCCCTTCACTTACACCTATGAGGTGAGGAGATACCTTACCTCATTATCGGGACCACATTAAGTCACTTCTTTCCTGGAATCCTGGTGAGTGGATTTTCTTCTACCATACTTGTTTAGTGCCGTCCTTGTACTTTCATTTTTTCACCACATATGGCAGGGATGTGGCCTCGGCCATTTTTGAGCTCCCCACACCATATGAGGTGACTACATATTCTCCAGTCCATATCGGAAGTTTCAGCACCCACCCTATAAGACAACACCCAGAGTATAAGATGACCATAGACTTTTGAGAAGATGTTCCTGGATTAAAAAGTCATCTTATATGCTGGAAAATACGTAAGTGGTACATTTACACTGTGGAATACTATGCAGCAGTAAAAAAAGAATCTTTTACCCTTTGAGACAGGATGGAGGAACTTAAAGAGCATTATTCTAAGTGAAATAAGTCAGTCAGAGAAACATAAATATCTCATGATCTCACTCATATGTGGAATCTAATAAACAAAATAAATCCAGAGACACAATAGCATGGAACAGACCGACAAATCTGAATGAACACCAGGCTGAATGGTGGGTGGGAAGAGATTAACCTGGGAACTTATATGCATTTCACAGCCCATGGTCACAGACAATAGTGTAGTGAAGGCCTGGAATGGGTAGGTGTGGAGTGGAAGATCAATGGAAAAAAAAATAATAAAATAATAAATAAATAAATAAATAAATAAATAAATAAATAGGACATCTGTAACACTTTCACCAATAAAATAAATAAAGAATTTTAAGTCACACTTGCACACTAGATTAGGTCTTGGTATACACTTACACAGCACTATCTACTCCTTGTAACACAGATTACACTCTAAATTAACTATTCCACATCTGTCTTCTTTACCAGGCAGCAGGTTCCAAGAAGGAGGAAACATATATGTCTTATTTAGTAATATTTTCATTCCATTGCAAGCAGTAAAATAATATTTTCTGAGTGAATAAAATAATGATTGCAAACACAAACTACACATCTACCAAATTATTCTTAGTTTTATAAATGACTTGTCAGGAGAAAGGCAATCAAAACCCAAAAGTGACCATCATCCCAATCTCATATTACCAATGTAAAATTTAACTTTATATTAATTGCACATAGAATACACACACATTTTTCTTGTTGGTAGTCAAGAGTGCTGTGGATAACCCTAAGTAAAGACCACAAAGAGTGTTACAGATTTCAGAAGTTATCATGTACTACCTTGCAGTTTCTTACACTGTATTGTTTATATTACTTTAAAACTTTACTTATATTTTGGCTTTATTTTTCCAACTAGATATTAAAAGGAGCAAAGGTTATGACTTATAAAGATTTATATCTCTCCAACTATCTGTGCACCTAATAGGCATTGAAAATTAATGTTGATTTGAAGTTTGAAATAACCCAAAATTGATGAAAAAATAAAGTTGACAAATAACAGGTTTCTTTCACCCATCACCCTGGGATCCTTCAAAGGATCAAGACTCATGTTATATCATTTCATTTCAGAATATGTGTTCTTTTAGTTCATGGTCCAAAGTTCCATTTTTTCCCAAACCTGAGGAGTACTCCAAACCTACTAAATTTTTCAAAATTAAACTCAACTGGCTTACATCTTCTAGGCAACAGATAAATATTCCTCTTGGGCCTTTAGCTTTACCATCAAACCCCTGATAGTATCCACAAATTTCCAGAAATATTTTGGTTTCAAGTTCCAAACACCTTCAAGAACAAATGCCAAACTCAGTCTAACTTAGATCTGATTTCATGTTTTAGTTATTTGCTTCCACATATTTACTGCCTTTCTCAATTCTCTTCTTCCTTTAAACCTAACTAATAAATTTCAATTCTCCTCTAAATTGTATGCATTGGTGTAAAGTGACAGAGTAGACTTCTCTGGCGTCTCTAGGATGTCACTTTGAGGCAAATATGTTCTCCCATGCAATGGACTTTCTAGTTATTTTGATTATGTTTTTTTTTTTTTTCTGTGCAGCTTTTTATTTTGAAGTAGTCCCATTTGTTTATTTTCTCCGTAGTCTCCATTGCCGTAGGAGCTGTGTTAGTAAAGATATTGCTATGACAAATGTCTGATATTTTACTGCCTATGAGATCTTCTAAGAATTTTTATGGTTTCCAAACGTACATTTAAGTCCTTTAACCATTTGAAGTTTGTTTTGGGGCATGGTGTAAGTTCGTGTTCTACTTTCGTTTTTTTGCATATATCTGACCAAATTTCCCATCACCCTTTATTGAAGATACTGTCTTCACTCCACTGTATGCTCTTGCCTACTTTGGCAAATATTAATTGAGCATAATGGGTCAATTTATTAGTTCTCTGTTCTATTCTATTGATCTATATGTCTGTTCTTGTGCCAGTACAAGGCAGTTTTGAGAACAGTGGCTTTGTGATATAGTTTGATATTTGGTATTGTGATCCCTCCAACTTTGTTCTTCTTTTTTCAGGATTGTGTGGCTATTCAGGGTATTTTTTTTTATTCCAGGAAAATTTTTAGAGAGTTTGTTCTAGGTCTTTGAAAGATGCCATTGGTATTTTAATGGGGATTGCATTGAATCTATAGATTGCTTTGGAGAATATGCACATTTTAATGATGTAGATTCTACCAATTCACAAACATGATATGTTCTCCCATTTGTTTACATCTTCCTTGAACTCCTTTTTTCAATGTTCTATAGTTTTCAGAATACAGATCTTTTACCTCCTTAATTAAGTTTAATCCTGGGTATCTTAATTTTTTTGGTGCAATAGTAAAAGTGATTTTTTTTTTAGTTTCTCTTTCTTTGAGGTCATTATTGGTGTACAAAAAAGCTATATATTTCTGGATGTTAATTTTTCACCCAGTTACATTACCAAATTCACTTATTAAGTCTAGTAGGTTTTTTTTTATGAATTCTTTGGAGTTTTCTATGTATAGTATCATGCCCCCTGGGAATACTTCTTCAACTTCAATTTGTATGCCATTTATTTCTCCTTCTTTGATCACTATGGCTCATACTTCCAGTACTATATCGAACAGGAGTGTTGAAAGTGAGCATCATTATCTTGTTCCTATTCTTATGAGAAATGAATTTAGTTATTCCCCTTCCAGTATGATGTTGGCTGTAAGGTTTGTCATATAAGGCTTTTATTATGTTTAGGTTTGATCCCTCTATTCCCATTTTACTGAGAGTTTTTATAAAGAAAGGGTGTTGGATTTTGCCAAATGCTTTTTCAGCATTGATTGTTAGGATTATGTGATTTTTGTCTCTCACTTTGTTTATATGATGTTTCACATTTATTGCTTTGTGAATATTGTACCATCCTTGCATACCCAGAATAAATCCCACTTGGTCATGGTGTATTATCTTTCAAATGTAATTCTGAATCTGATTTGCTAGAATTTTGTTGAGGATTTAAGCATCTATGTTCATCAAGGATATTGACCTGTAATTCACTTTCTTTTTGGTGTCTTTATCGGGAATTAGGCTAATGCTGGCTTCATAGAAAGCTTGGAAGTGTGCCCTCCTCTTGAATTTTTTTGAATAATCTCAGATAGATTTTAATGTTTGGTTAAAGTACCCTGTGAAACCTTATGATTCAGGGCTTTTGTTTGCTGGAAGATTTTGATTACTACTTTAATTTCTTCTGTAGTTATTTGCCTATTCAGGTTTTTTCATTCTTCCTGATTGAGTTTTGGGAGCTTGTTTATTCTAAAAATATGTCTATTTCATCTTTGTTGTCCAGTTTGTGGGAATAGAATTTTTCATAGTATTTTTTCATAATCCTTTGTATTTCTGTGGAGTTGGTTGTAACTTCACTTCTTTCATTTCTTATTTTGTTTATTTGGATCCTCTCTCTTTGCTTCTTTGTGAATCATCTCTTGGTTTTATTGATCTTTTGTAGTTTTTTTTGTCTCTATGTCATTTATTTCTGCTCTGATCATTATTATTCCCTTACTTCTGCTTACTCTGGGATTTTCAATTTTTTTAGTTTCAGTTTTCTTTCTTTTTTCTTTTTCTTTTTTAATCATTTAAAGAATTACAAATAGTAGTACATACATAGGCTATTTTTAAATATATTTTATTGATTTTTTACAGAGAGGAAGGGAGAGAGATAGAAAGTCAGAAACATCGATGAGAGAGAGACATCGATCAGCCGCCTCCTGCACACCCCACTGTGGAGATGTGCCTGCAAGCAAGGTACATGTCCCCAACCAGAATAGAACCCGGGACCTTTCAGTCCACAAGCTGACGCTCTATCCACCGAGCCAAACCAGTCTCGGCTGAGCTTTTCTTGTTGCTCTCTTTCTAATTATTTGAGTTGTGAGGTTAGATAATTTTTTTTTAATGAATCAAAAGATATTTATAATATAGTCAAAAGCAAAATAGCATATTACAGAACCCTCTGTGTTGGGCGATTTTGTTTAAAAATTATATTACATATACATTTCTTTTTTTTATTATTCACTTGATTTTTATTTTATTTTTTGAATTCATTTATTTATTTATTTCTGTTTTCCCTATTGTCCTCCCCTGGCTTTCCCCACTCCCCAGTACATGCCCTCACCTGTCTCCCCCACCCCACCCCAATGCCCACTATCCATTGCCTATACTTACATACATGCATACAAGTCCTTCGGTTGAGGAAGTTGGAAGGGGGTGGGGCTGTAAGAGGTTAGATAATTTATTATGATTTTTTTCTTGTATTTTGAGGTAGGCCTGTTGGGTTATAAACTTTCTTCTCAAGAATGCTTTTATTGTGTCCCATAAATTTTGGATTGTTGTGATTTCATTGCCGTTGTTACCAGGACACTTTTTATTTCCTCTTTGATGTACTTGGTAAGCCAAACATTGTTTAATAGCATGCTATTTAGCAACAAACTGTTTGATTTATTTTTTTTTACTATTTTTTAATGTATTATGTTATTTTTATTATAGTTGATTTCAAATTTTATGGCACTGTGGTCTGAGAAGATGCTTGATGTGATTTCTATCTTTTTGAATTTGAAGATACTTTTCCTGTGTCCCAATATGTGGTCTATCTTTGAAAATAATGCCTGTGCACTTAAGAAGAATGTATACTCTGTAGCTTTGTGGTGAAATATTCTGAAAATGTCAAGTCCATATGATCTAGTGAGTCATTTAAGCTTGTTGTTTCTTTGCTGAGTTTTTGTTTAAAGGATTTATCTAGCTGTGTCAGTGGGGTATTAAAGTATCCTAATATGACTGTATTGTTGTCCATTTCTCCCTTGATATCTTCCAGAAGTTTTTTTTTTTAATGTATTTATGTGCTCCTGTATTGAGTGCATATATATTTACCAGAGTTCTATCCTCTTGTTGTATCAATCTATTTAGTATTATGAAGTATCCTTCCATATTTCTTGATATGATCTTTACTTTGATATCTAATCTGCCAGATATAAATATTGGTACCCCAGCTTTTTTTTTTTTTTCATTTCCATTCTCCTGAACCATGTTTTTCCATTCCTTCACTATCAGTCTGTGTGAGTCCTTTATTTTGAGGTGTGTCTCTTATAGACAACAGAGATATGGGTTATATCTTCTTATCCATTCAGCTACCTTATGTCTTTCTTTTGATTGGAGTGTTTAACCCATTTACATTTAAGTTTATTATTGATAGGTACTGTTTTTGCTACCATTTTTTTATTCTTTATGCCTGTGTTTTTTCTTCCCTCCTATTTCTTCTTTTTAACAGAAGTTCCTTTAGCATTTCTTGCATTGCTGGTTTGGTGGTAATAAACTCCCTTAGACCCTTTTTGGCTGTGAAGCACCTGATTTCATCTTAAATTTCAATCTCTTGCTTTGCATCATATTTCATTCCATTCCCTTCTGGCCTGATGTGTTTCTATTGTGAAATCAGATGATAATGTAATGGGAGATCCTTTGTGGTTAAATTTATATATCTCTCTGGCATACTTTAAGATTCTTTGTCATTGTTGTTTCCAAAAATAATTATGAGGTGTCTTGTTGTCAGTTCATGAGTTCATCTTATTTGGGACTCTGTGAGCTTCTTGAACTTGTGTGATTTTTTACTTCCCAATATCAGGGAAGTTTTTTTTGTGTGTGTCATTATTTCTTCAGAAAAGGTATCTATTACTTGCTCAGTTTCCTCTCCTCTGGCAACTCTATTTGGCAGATGTTTTTTTGTTTGTTTGTTTGTTTGTTTCATTTTGCCCTAATGCTCCTGATTTTTAAGTTATTTGCCCCGGCCTGCAGGGCAAGTCAACAGGAACGGCGGGACGACGCACCTAAGAGAATGAGAAACAGACAGGGACACAAAGTATGGAGGCAAGACAAATGGTGTTCTGATCAAGCCTCAAAATTTTTATTCTTGGTGGCTCTTCTTATATACGCTCAGAGAGGGGAAGGGGAAGGAAGAAGGAGTTGAGGAGGTATGTGGTCTAAGTGGATTGGCTAACTAGTTAACCAGGTGCTAGCTGCTGATTGCAGATGTGGCGGTTATGCTTTCCTGGTTGGGGGAGGTTTCAAGTATGCAGTTCTGGCCTTGGGGAGAATTCCACGACCCTTGCTGTATCTCCTGGCTCCTGACAGTTATTTTTCCAGATGCTGCTCTCCTTGGATGTTTTTTCCTACCTTGTTTTTAGTTCACTGATGCGGTCCTCCACTTCTAGTTTACTGTTGATGCTTTCTGTTGTGTTTTGTATTGCAGTACTGTCATTTTTTTCATTTCTTCTTGACCTTCTTTATTTATTTTTGGTTCTAATACATGTTTTTTCATTTATCTTCCATCCTTTACAGTGTCCTTATTGACATTGTTCTAAATTTTTTCTCTAACAAAATGTTTGCTTCATTTTATTATCTTTCTTTTCCAGTAGTTACTCCCTTTCTTTGGTATAGGGGCTGTTTCTTTGTCCTCCTGTTTTTGTTCCTCTCAGGATGTCTTGTTATGTGACTCATTCTCTATCACATCAACCAAAAGGCACAAAATACAAATTGACAAGACAGAACAGAGAGAAGAAAACATGAGTGTATTCACAACACACATAACCCCAATTTTAGGTGACCTCCAGAGAAAAGAGACTTAGGAGAGAGAAAAGAGTGTAAAAATGATATTGAGGAAAGGAAAAAAAGTAAGAGAGAAAAGAAAAAGGAGGAAAAATAAGGTTAAAAATATATGCATATGGGGGAAAATTCAACAAAACCAACAACTAAACTAAAAATGCAAACAACGAACACCCAGACAAAAGAGGAGAGCTGAATCTGAAGAGGCAGAGCTTATTTCCAGAAGGTAAGGTAAAAAAATTGAATGAATGGGTGAATAGTCATGATTCAGTATAGATGAGGTAGAAAGAGAATAAGTGTGTAAGAAGAGAAGTAAAAAACAAAATACTCAATAAAAATTTTTTCTCCTTTTATCTTTCCACGTACTTATCTATTTTTGGAAAAGAATAGGCTAGGGCACAGATAGGCTTTAATTTGGTGAGTGAAATTAATTAAGCTATTAATAGAAGAAGAGAACAAGCAATGAAAGAAAAAGCAAAAGTATAAAATAAAAGTAAAACAAAAACAAACTAACAAACAATCAAACAAACAACAACAAGAAGAAAAATATTGACTCATGAAGAAATAGAAAAGAGAAGTGTGCATGGACTTGGAGCAGGGGAAAGGAAATTAGATATATGAGTAAGCCAAAAAGATTACTAAAATAGTAATGTGTCAATAGAGCAGATAACAAAAATCAATTTTCATCAAGGAGTAAAAAGAAAGGAGAGAGAAAACTAAAGCAAGAACAGAAGAAAACAAAAATCATAAGTGGGAAGTGAAAAAGAAAGTGTTGGCATAAAGGAAAAAATGAGATAGAGTAAAATAATGATAAAAATAATAATAATAAAATAAAAATAGAATGTAGAACACTAATAAAAAACACACACAATAATCCTATCTAATAAAAGAGAAACATGCAAATTGACCATACCTCCACTATGATACTGGCCAATAGGAGTGAGTAAGCAAATTAACCCAACCAAGATGGCAAGGCCCATAGCGGCCAGTTGGCACTGGGGCTGTTGGGGTGGATGGGAGACACAAACCCATAGGGAGGCTGGCACCCAGCAGCCTCCAGCCCTGCCATGGCCACACTGGAGCTGTGGGGGGCTGGATTAGAGACACAAACCAGCTGGGAGGCCAGCACCCAGCAGCCCCAAGCCCCGCCACTGTGGATCCTGGGCTGCAGGCGGCGGTGAGGGGTGGAAGTGGGTGGAGGGGTGTGGAATGGAGACACAAACCTGCAGTCCTGGCACCCAGTAGCACTAAGGCCCGAGGTGGAAGTGGTAGGGCTCCTGGGGGGGGGGGCAGTGGAAACACAAGAAACCTGTGGAAAGGGAGATAAACTATCATAATTGTATCTCCCTTTACACAAGATGAGAAAACTGCCCCTGGATTATTTAGTAATGTGGCCTACACCTTTCTACAAATACAGGATATGTTATGACCAGTCCCAGGAAAGTCTTGTCAGAATAGTGTCTCTTGAGAATAATGCTACTGTGGCAAATCATCTAAGAAAGGAAACAAATTTTTGTTGGGTTTATTCTGAAGGTCAGAGAACATGCCACCCCAAAATATGCTGTGTTGTTATATTGATGATCTTGAGCTGCAGATGCTTGAAAAACAGCAAATGCATGCACACGATTTCACTGAAGTCTCCTGATCTGCCAAAATCAGACCCGCAACCCCCTAAAGGAACTTAATTGTCATAGGTCCCCTTGATGGAAAAAGGGTCATCAGGCAGAGAAGATTGATTCCTGTTACAGGACAAGAGAGTAGAAGTTGACATAACACCCAAACTTTGTTACAAACTATTTATCCCAACCCCCATTCATCTTTTTTAAAAATCATTTACTCTCCTCTAAGAGCTCTACATCTCCCATCCCCTTTTCCTAGGAAGAAGATATTTAAATCTACATTCTAAGCCACTGTGAGGAGTTACTCATTTTTCCCTGGGATCTCCCACATATACACAAGGTACACATGTTAATGAATTTTTTTTTCTTTTGGTGATCTGTGTTTCATTACAAGGGCCTCCACTAAGTACTCAGAAAGGTAGAGGAAAACTATTTTTTCTCCTCCATAATTCTATCTCAGGAAAACAAGTCCCCAGCTGAAGAACAATGAGGTTGGCTCAAGTACCAAGTAGTTTTGGCTGACGGGAGGGAATCTTCTAGGGAGAAATCAATGATATTGGCATCAAAGTGGGACAGAGGGCACACACATGGTTGCTGGTTGGAGTTTAAAGTGGTTCAACATTTTTGGAGGATGATTTAGCAAATTCAATAGAAATATTCAAAGTATATCAAAGAATCTTCTTCTAGGAATGACAACTGCTGAGATAAAACACAAGCGCCTAAACTCTGGTCAGAACACAGAATGCTACTGCCAGCTCCCCTTCCATGATAGGAAAAGCTAGGAGCAACCTGCACTTTTAGGACAAGGTAGCATCTATACTAAGAAAAAAGTAATATGCTAATTAGACTGAACATCTTCCAGACAACCTTCCGGATATCCTTCTGGACATGCTTTCTGACAAAGCTATGTTGGCGGTGCCAATGCAGAGGTGGTTAGAGGTGAACAGGCAGGCAGGAGAGATCAGTTAAGGGGACCAGACCAGCAGGATAAAGCAGTTAGAGCAAACAGGCTATCAGGGGAGAGCAGTTAAGGAGATCAGGCTGGCAGGGAGGTGAGTGGTTAGGAACTCTGGGTCCTGAAGGGTCCCAGATTGTAGAGAGTGCAGGCCCAAGCTGAGGAAACCCCCTTCCTGTGCATGCATTTTTTGCACTGGGCCTCTAGTAATCTATAAAAAAGCCTAAGTGACAGTCCAACTGTCCAATCGGCTGGTAGCTATGATCCACACTAACCACCAAGGGGCAGACACTCAATGCAGGAGCTTCTGAGTGACAGCAACTTTGCAGAATGCCCTCTTGCACTTCAGGACCCTTTGGGGGATGTTGGCCTGCTGGCTTTGTCAAGATCCCCACAGGCCAGATCGAGGGATTCTAGGAGTGCATGACTCCATACATGGGTCCTCTAATAATAATAATAAAAATAAGTAAAAATTATATATACATATATAATTATCTTATATAATAAAAATGTAGTATGCAAATTATCCCATTGTCTGGGAATTCAACAAGTGAGCGGGGCTGGCTGGGGAAGGGAAGGTGCCCTTGGCTGGCAGCCAGCAACTACAAGGGACCCTACCAGTGCACAAATTTTATGCACTGGGCCTCTAGTATAAAATAAGAAAAGAAAATTTTAGTTTCTTAAAAAAAGTGAAATAGTGAAGTTCATTTGTTTCAGCTGAATAGTTAATGTCCTAGGTGAGCTGGTCTAATACCCCTCTCCACTCTTCTGTATGCCATATCTCAGATTCCTGTTAGTCAGCACTGTGGTGAAGTTCCCAGTTATCCACCACTCCTTTGTCAGATGCCACTGCCTTGTTTTAACCCAGCAGAATCAATCAGCCTGCTTGGGTTTTCTGCCTGCTTGTTTTCATTAATATTTATACAAGTGTCTATTTCTGAGAAAGCCTCTAGGTGGCAGTGTTTCTGTATTAGTTTCTAGAACAAAATGGCCTCTCAACCCAGTCCCGAGGGCTCCCTAGGGGTATTTTGAATATTTGTTTCCATGCTGAGTTCAAGACTGAGTGAGGCTGCTCTGCTAGGAGGGCCCTGGCCTCCAGAAGAGAAATGTCTGTTCAAAGTTGAAGGGAAAGGATTTTCCCAGAGATGGCTCCCTGATCATCTTTCTCTATTTTGTTCCCCAGCTTCCACAAAACAACCTTCCCCTGTATTGAAGCCTAAATGAGTGTTTGTGATTGAAAGATTCTGGGCAAAAGCAAGGAAATTATAAAGATAGGGCAACTGCAGAGCTGGCAACTTTCTCCTCTAGGCACTGCCCAGCCAGTGCAGAGTTTTAGGCTACTTTTCTGCTCACAGCCTCCCCCTGCCATGAATTTAGATCTAGAGTACCCCTCTGCCAAAAGCCCTGTGGACACCCTTCCACAGTCAAATGATATATGTGTCCCCCATGTACATGGACTTGGTACAGTGCAGTCATCTTCTGACACTCTAGTCCCAACTATTCACATTTCTCCCTCCAGCCCAGATACACATTCTACCAGTATCTTGGCTACTTAGGACCTTTTTGTCCACAGATTGTCTCTCCAGCTATGTTTAATTCACCAATTCTCAGTGGATATTATTTGATTGAGCTGTTTCTTCCATCTGATGCATGAGAAGGCACTGGACCTGACTGTCTACTCAGACAATATATTGTATCCTCCTGGACAAACTTTTTAGAAGCCTGTGGCCAGGGAGACTGGAGTCTTGGTTTTGTGGGTTTGCAGCCAAGGCAGTTAGTCCTTGGCCAGTGTGGCTATAGTATCCTTAGCGGTGTCCAAAGTCTCCACAGTTGGAGGAGAGGCTGGGCTCTCAGTCACAGCTGCTTTCCCTTTTGAGATAACACAGTCTCTGCAACAGAGCTGGCTGACCCAGAGATACTTCAGCAATAGTAGAGGCTGCCTGGTTCACCTACGTTACATCATCTGTATTGCATGTTTGTATTTCACATTAAGTCAAGTCTCCTTCAATCACCATATACATATATCTGAACAGTCCTGCAGAACAGAATTGTCCCTCACTCACACATACACACATGCCCCTCATGTCCACACACTCCCCTTTTACTCTCTCACTGTCACTTATACTCTCTTTCCTACTGCCATTCTATCTGATACCATCTTGGATCCTCAATTTTTTAAACATATATATATTTTTTATGCCCAACTCCTGCTAAACACTGTAGCAATTATTTTTAAAAATAAATTTATTCAAGTTTCTTAAACTCACTTTAAGGGCACTTGGAAAATTTCTAGTAGATGCCTCTTTATATACATGAAGGAATTTAACTTCATGTTTTTTGTTTTGACTAGCTATGTAGCAATTAAACATAACTGGATTAGTTAAACATATTTAAAAAGAAAACACTCCATGAAAAAAAAAAAATGGCAGCAGAATAGACGGACTTGTCCTGAGCCTTGTCCCTGAGCAGATGGAGAGAACAGCTGAGGGTCGCACTGGGAGTGTTTGCTGGTGAGTTAAGGGAAAGCTATACTCCAAAAGAATATGGGGGGCTGCTGGATGGGGCTCCCCTGATCAAGAAGTTCCCACTGCTGCTGGGATTTTCTCCCAGAGCAACCAGCTCAGATGTAGAGATCATGCCATCTTGAAGGGAAAAGTGGATGTGATCAAGAGCCTAAAAATCTACAGCTGCAACACCCACAGAACATCTGCGAGTCCCAGAACACCAGCCCCCAATTGGTGCAAACATTCAGATTCAGAGGAGCTCTACTCTCCACATGGAAAGGTTAGATTTCGCCTGGGATAAGGTGAGGTCACTGGTCGTGCATGTCAGAGAAACATGAGCACTTTGGGAGCTGGAGGACGGGGGAAATCTGCATCTAGAGAAATCCGTGGCTATTGGGCCTGGTGTGATCCATGAATGTGGAAGGGGGTCCTCAGAGATGATAACAGAGGGGACCTCTAGAAAGCAATCCATTTTGATCTGGTGCAGGACAGCCTGGAGTTATTAAAGTGTGCCGGCTGCTTGGACAAGAGGGGAAAGGAGGACTGCACATTTGTGCTCTTTCCTCTTCCGATCCTTGCTTCTGATTGCTAAGCCTAATACATAGAATCATCCACTTGGGGACACCCTGGGAGATTGCAGGGTAAAGTAGTTTTTCTGGAACCTGGGGATCAGAGTGGGGAGTGACCATCGGAGAACCAGCTCTGGGGCAGCCCACTCCCACAAACCGGTATTGAGTGCCACAGGAAAGCAGGATCTAAGCACAGGCTAGAGATGACCTATAGTCTCTGAAGTCAATCCAGAAACACTGCCATCCAGGGGCTGACTCACAAATTGACTCTTGTGTAATCACAAATAAAAGAATAAAGAGATTAAGATACACACCCTGATTAAAAACCAGCACTGGCTCACAATACTGAGGAGCAGTGGAACTCAGGGAACTGCAATACTTTTGTTCCCATGCATGGGAAGCATGCATGCCAAACAGAGCAATAGAGGAAGTGGATGGGCTTCACTACTGCACATTCTATTTTTATTATTTTTAATTTTTAATTTGTTCATCTTTTACTTAAGAAACTATCTAAACATCTCAATAGGCCAATAACTATGAAACAAATTGAAGCAGTCATCGAAAAGCTTCCAGCAAACAAAACTCCTGGGCCAAATGGCTACACAGGGGAGTTTTACCAAACATTCAAGGGAAAATTAAACTTATCTTCCTCAGACTATTCCAAAAAATGTAAGAGGAAGGAGCACTTCAAAGCTCCTTCTATAAAGCCAGCATTACCCTAATACCAAAACCAGATAAAGACAACACAACGAAAGAGAATTACAGGCCAATATCCCTCATGAACATAGATTCCAAAATCCTCAACAAAATTCTAGCAAATCATGCCCAGCAGTGCATAAACAGGATCGCACATCATGACCAAGTAGGTTTTATCCCACAGATATGAGGATGGTACAATATCCTCAAATCAGTAAACATGATACATCATATAAACAAATTCAGAGATAAAAATTACATACTCATATCAATTGATGCAGAAAAAGCATATGACAAAATCCAACACCCTTTCTTGATTAAAAACTCTCAATAAGGTGGAAATAGAAGGATCAGACATCAACATAATAAAAAAAACATATATAATAAACCCACAGCTAACATCATACTCAATTGGCAAAAACTAAAACCATTTTCCCTAAAACAACATAGGGATGTCCACTCTCACCACTCCTGTTCGACATAATACTAGAAGTATTAGCCATTGCAATTAGACAAGAAGAAGAAATAAAAGGCATCCAAATTGGAAAAGAAGTAAAGCTGTTCTTATATGCAGATGACATGATATTGCACATAAAAATCTAGAAACACTCCATCAAAAAACTATTAGATTTAATAAATGAAATTGGCAATGTAGCAAAATACAAAATTGATGCCAAGAAATCTATGGCATTTTTATACACTAATAGTGAACTTACAGAAAGAGAAACTAAAAAGGCAATCCAATTTACCATCGCACCAAAAGAATTAAGATACCTAGGAATAAACCTAACTAAGGAGGTAAAAGACCTATATGCAGGAAACTATAGGACACTGAAAAAAGAGATAGAAGAAAATGTAAACAGATGGAAGAACATACCATACTCATGGATTAGGAGAATCAACATCATTAAAATATCCATACTTTCCCAAGCAATCTATAGATTCAATGCACTCCCCTATAAAATACCAATGGCATATTTTACAGACCTAGAAAAAATTTCCAAAAGTTTATCTGTAATAAAATAAAAAAGACCCCTAATAGCCAGAGCAGTTCTGAGAAAAAATTACAAAGTACGTGGGATATCAATTACAGATTTCAAGCTGTATTAAAAAGCCACTGTGTTTCAAAACAGCCTGATACTGACATAAAAACAGACAGACATATAGACTAATGGAATTGAATAGAGGATCCAGATATTGACGCAAACCACTATGCTGAATTAATATTTGACAAAGACAGCATGAACATAAAATGGAGTCAAGACAGTCTCTTCAATAAATGGTATTTGGAAAATTGTACAGATACATGCAAAACAATGAAAGTATACCAGCTACTTACACCGTACACAAAAAATAAAATCAAAATGGATACAGGTCTTAAACATAAGATGGAAAACCATAAAAATACTAGAGAAATCCATAGGCACAGAAGTCTCAGACATATGCTGAAGGAATTCTTCAATGATACTGCTCCTATGGCAGTGGGAGCTAAAGAGAAAATAAACAAGTGGAACTACATCAAAATAAAAACCTTTTGTACAGCAAAAGAAACCATCAACAAAACAACAAGAAAGTCCACTGTATGGGAGAACATATTTGCAAATGTTATCATGGATAAAGGTTTAATCTACAACCAATCTACTTCCTTTGATTATACAACTTAATCAAAGGAAGATAAATGATCCAATTTAAAAAAAAAAAATGGGCAATGGACCTAAATAGAATCCTTTCAAAAGAAAACAGAAGAAAAACCAAGAAACATTCTCAAAGTCATTAATTATCCCACTGATTCAAATCAAAACAACAATGTGATACCATCTCACTCCTGTCAGAGTGGCAATCATCAACAAATCAACAAATGATATGTGTTGGCGAGAATGTGGAGAAAAAGGGACCCTAGTATGCTGATGGTGGTAATGCAGATTGGTGCAGCCACTGTTGAGAACAGTATGGTGTTTCCTCAAAAAACTAAAAATGGAACTCCCATTTGACCCAGTAATCACACTTCTAGGAATATATCTTAAAAAACTAGAAACACCAATCAGAAAGGATATGTTCACAGCAGCACAATTTACGATACCTAAGATTTGGATAGAGCCTAGGTGCCAATCAGTAGATGACTCGATCAGAAAACTATGGTACTCTACAGAATGGAATACTATGCTGCCATAAAAAGAAGGAATTCTTACACTTTGCAGCAACCTGGATGGAACTGGAGAGCATTATGTTAATGAAATAAGCCAGTCAATGAAAGAATAATACCACATGATCTCACTCACTTGTGGATAATAAAGGACATTATAAACTGAGGAACAAAAAGATTGATACAGAGGCAGCAATGCATCAATCAGACTGTCAAATTACAGTGGGAAGTTTATGGAGAAGTGTGGTAGATAAGAGATCAATGGAAAGACATGTATGCATAAACATAAGCATAACCAATGGACAGAAAACACTGGGGGGGTAAGGGTATGCATGGGAGTAGGGTTAGGAGTGGGGTAACTGGAAGATATGTACACATATCAATAAAAAATTAGGAAATGAATAAATAAAATAAAAAATAAAAAATACACTACATTTTATTGCTTAAAGTATTACATACAGTAGTACATACATCCTCTTTTTCTCCCAGCCTCCCCTAAACCCTGTTGCATACCATAATTCCATTCCACCCCCCAGTGTCTTGTGTCTATTGGACATGCATACAAACATGTCCCTTTTTAAATCTCATTCCCCCTCTCCACAACATTCCCAAGCTTTCCTGCAGTAATTTGACTGTCTGTTTGATGCTTTCCTGCCTCTGTATCTATCTTTTTGTTCAACAGGTTCTAATGTTCTTTATTTTCCATAAATGAGTGAGATCTTATGGTATTTTCTTTCATTGCCTGGCTTATTTCACCTAACATAATGCTGTGCAGGCCCATCCATGCTGCTGCAAATGGTAAGAATTCCTTCTTTTATAGCAGCATAGTATTCCATTGTGTAGATATACCATATTTTCTAATACATTCATCTGGTGATGGGCATTATGTTGTTTCCAAATCATAGCAATGGTAAATTGTGTTTCTATGAACATAGTGGGTCATATATCCTTTCTGATCGGTGTTTCTAGTTTCTTAGGATATATTCCTAGAAGTGCAATTACTGAGTCAAATGGGATTTCCATTTTAAGTTTTTGAGGAAAGTCCATACTGTTCCCCACAGTGGCTGCACCAGTATGTATTACCACCAGCAGCGCACCAGGGTTCCTTTTTCTCCTCATCCTCCCCAACACTTGTCATTTGTTGATTTGTTGATGCTTGCCCTTCTGACATGTGTGAGATGGTATCGCATTGTTGTTTTGATTTGTATCTCTGGGATGATTAGTGACTTTGAGCATGTTTTCATGTGTCTCTTGGCCTTCTGTATTCTTTGGCAAAGATTTTATTTAAGTCCATTGGCCACTTTTTTATTGGATCATTTATTTTCCTAAGTCTGTGAAATATGCCATTGGCATTTTAATAGAGAGTGCATTGAATCTATAGATTTCTTTCAGTGGTATGGATATTTGGATGATGTTGATTCTACCAATCCATGAACATGATATGTTCTTCCATCTGTTTAGGTCTTGCTCAATCTTTTTTTTCATGTCCTGTAGTTTTCCACGAATAGATCTTTTACCATTTTTTTAATTTTTATTAATTTTTTATAAATTTCTCCCCATTGCCCCACTTCCCTCTCAGGCATACCCCAATCCCCCAGTGTCTATGTTCATTGGTTATGCTTATATGCATGCATATAAGTCCTTTGATTGATCTCTTATCTACCTCACCTAACTTTAATCTTCCTGCTGTAATTTCACAGTCTGTTTGAAGCTTTACTGCCTCTGTATCTATCCTTTTGTTCATCAGCTTATAATGTTCTTTATTATCCACCAATGAGTGAGATCATGTGATGCTTCTCCCTCATTGACTGGCTTATTTCACTAAGCATAAGGCTCTCCAGTTCCATCCAGGTTGCTGCAAATGGTAAGAGTTCCACACTTAGGGATCACCCCCTGACCACCTCTGCAGACCTCTCCAGAGGCAGTTTTCCCGAAGCCCAGTTCCCACAGTGTGCGCATCTCTGTTATGCTGGATAGGAGACCTCACCCTGTCCCAGGTGAAATCTGACCCTTCCTTGCGCCACGTGGATCTCTGAATCCGCCGCCTGCCCATCCATGCCCCTGGAAAGCCATGCTCTGGGTCCATGGCTGCTCGGTGGGTGCCTCCATCAGCCGCATCTTTCAGACCTCTGCAGACATCCACCTCCCTCTTATTCCAGGCGAAATCTGACCTTTCCATGTGCTCTGTGGATCTCTGATTCCGCCGCGTGTCTGCGCCGATTGGAGAGCAAAGTTCTGGGTCCCCAGGTCCCCAGCTGCTCGATGGGTGCCCCAGCTGCAGGCATCAGACCGCTGCAGACATCCACCTCCCTCTTCAAGATGGAGCGGTCTCCGCGTTGGCGCTGGTGTCTCCGGCAGACAAAAACCCCGTGGCAGTGAGGCTGCCTGGCCAGGAGAGCCCTGTCCTGCAGTTCCCCGCCTTCTCCTGGAGGATAACTGACTCAACTTGCTAACAAACACTCCTAGTGCGACTCACAGCCGCTCTCTCTCCCTCTGCCCAGCAACAAAGCTCCAGAGGCATCTGTCTACTCCACCGCCATTTTCTCTCCCCCCTCTCTTTTACCTCTTTAGATAAGTTTATTCCTAAGCTTATTAATTTTTTGGTGCAATGGTAAATCAGATTGCTTTTTTAATCTCTCTTTCTGTAAGTTCACTATTAGTGTATAGAAATGCCATAGCCAAAACCAGTTTGGCTCAGTGCATAGAGCATCGGCCTGCAGACTGAAAGGTCCCAGGTTCGATTCAGGTCAAGGGCATGTATCCTGGTTGTGGGCACATCCCCAGTAAGGGGCGTGAAGGAGGCAGCTGATCAATCTCTCTCTCTCATCGATGTTTCTAACTCTCTATCCTCTCCCTTCCTTTCTGTAAAAAAAAATCAATAAAATAAAATAAAATAAAATAAAAAGAAATGCCATAGCTTTTTTGGCATTAATTTTATATCCAGCTTCATTGCCAAATTTATTTATTATGTCTAATAGTTTCTTTGATGGAGTCTTTAGTATTCTGAAGTGGCCTTTCTTATCTCTTGTTATGTCCTTCTTTTTGAGATCTAATTTGTGAGATATAAGTATGGCTACCCCAGCTTTTATTTTATTTCCGTTTGCCTGAAAACCCTTTTTCTATCCCTTTACCATCAGTCTCTGTCTTTTTTGCTGAGGTGGGTTTCCTGTATACAGAAGATATATGAGTCATATTTTCTTATCCATGCAGTTCCCCTGTGTCTTCAGATTGGGGAATTTAATCCATTTAAATTTAAAGTTATTGTTGATAAGTTCTTGTTTGTCACCATTTTTATTTTTTACCCCTGTATTTCTTCTTTATTATTTCTTCTTTGTAAAGCAGAGACTTCACCATTTCTTGCATTGCTGGTTTGATGGTAATAAACTATTAGTCCTTTTTTGTCTGTGAAGCTCCTGATTCCACCTTCAATTTTGAGTGATAGCCTAGCTAGGTATAGTATTCTTGAATTCAGTTCCTTGCTTTGCACCACTTTGTATATTTCATTCCATTCCCTTCTGGCCTGGTGTGTTTCTGTTGAGAAATCAGTTGATATACTAATAAAAGATCCCCTGTATGTAATTTTTATCTCTCTCTGGCAGCCTTTAAGATTTTTACTTTGTCGTCTGTGTTTGCCAATTTAATTATGATATCTTGTTGTTGGTCTTTGGGGATTCAACTTGTCTGGGACACTATGTATAGTTTTGGACTTGCATAGTTTTTGTTTGTTTGTTTTTTTCCAATATTGGGAAGTTTTTTGTCATTATTTCTTCAAATAGGTTTTCTATACTTTGCTTCTCTTCCTCTCCTTTTGGTATCCTATTATAAGAATATTGTTTCATTTTTTTGTTGTCCCAAAGCTTCCTTAGGCTCTCCCCTTACTTTTTAAGCCTTATTTCCAGTTGCTGCTGCGTTTGTGTTTTTTCCTAACTTGTCTTCTAATGTGCTGATGTGGTCCTTAGCCTTTTCTAGTCTACTGTATAAGCCTTCCATTGTGTTCTTTATTGCAGCTATGTCATTCTTCATCTCCTCTTGGTTCCTTTTCATGTTGGTTACATTCTCATTCAGCTCCTTATATTTGTCATTGAGTTGTGTGTATTTGTCATTGAGTTGTGTATATTTGTCATCCTGCTATTTAAACATTCTTGTAACCATTACTCTGAATTCTTTATTGGATGTGCTGCCAGCCTCAATTTCATCTAACTCCCTTTCTGGTGATTCCTCTTTTTCTTTCCTTTGGGGATTGCTTTTTTGTCTTCCCATGTTTTGCTGTAACATTTTAACTGTAGGTCCGATTGGCTTGATACTCAGGTTCCTTTGGGGATGGTGCTACTGGCATGTTATCTCTGGTCTCCTGGGCTTGTTGATCTAGTATAGCTCCCTACTTGAACTATTTGAGTTCTCTTGATGTAGGCCTGTGAGCTGGAAACATACAACTGTGGTGTCTAGAAGTCAACAGCTGTGGAGGAGGATGTCCCAATATTTGCTATCTTGTGCCCTTGATTGAAATTGCAGGAGTCCAGTAGGGATTCACAGTGGCACCCAGGAACTGTCTATTGGGTGATGGATCTCAGGAGGCCTATGTTCTGGAAAGGTGTGACTATGGTGTCCAGAGTTCTGTAGTTCTGGGGTGGGCAGACTCAGCTTTTTCTGGTGCATCTGTGGTGGATATGGGCATGCTCCCAGTGGAGGATCAAAGGAGCACCCACAATGTGTTTGCCAGCGAGGGGTACTGAAGTACTCTAATGGGCCATGGCATTGAAACCACGTAATTGAGGCATCTGTGTACAGGTATCCAGGATGAGTGAATTCAGAATTTCTACTGCCAGGGGTAGTGCATCCCTATTTGTGTATGATCACACCCAGCAAAGACTTATAGCAGCTCACACAAGCAACCTGTGGATAGATGGGTTCAAGGTGCTTGCCCATTGGAAGTGCGTGCATGGAGTGGGAATGCGTTTGCCTGCACAGAGCTCTGATGCACTTTGAGGGGCCTGGTGCTGAAGTTAAGCAGCTGGGGTTTCTGTGAAGGTGTCCAGGATGAGTGAATTCAGAATTTCTACAGCTGGAGTCAGTGCATCCCTGTTTGTCCAAGATGACACCCACCTAGGATTCATAGCAGCTCCCACAAGCACCCTGTGGGTAGATGGGCTCAGGGTGCCTGCCTGTTGGAAATGTGTGCACAGATTGGTGTTGCATTTGCCTGTGCAGAGCTCTGATGCACTTTGAGGGGCCCTGGCACTGAAGTTGAACAGCTGTGGTGTATGTGGGCAGTTTTCAAGAGGAAGGAGTTCAGAATTTCTACTGTGGGGCAGCACACCCTTGTCTGTTCAGAATCACACCCAGCAGACCTCAAAGCAGCATCCCAGAGGCCCCTGTGGATATAATGGCTCAGGGTGCCTGCCCATTGGAAATGTGCCCATCTTTGGCAGTGAGTTTGCGGGCACAGAGCTCTGACGCCCTTTGAGTGGTCCTGGTGCTGAAGTTACAGAGCAGGGGTGTCTGCAAGCAGTTATTCAGGCAGTGGAAATTCAGAATTTCTACTGCAGGGCAGCACATCCTTGTCTATACAGAATCACACCAGTGGGGGCTCCAAGTGGCTCCCAGGTGCTGCCTATAGAGTGGTGTGCCCTGGATGCCTGCATAGCTGGAAACACATGAAAGAAAGTGGTGTCTGGAGTTCTGCCACTGGAAATGGCATAAGATGCACTGACTGCTGCAAGAAAGGTTTCCCTTTGGATGTGGAGGCCCCAGGGTCCGCAGGTATGCAGCTGGGGTAGCAGGATTTTGGCTGGAGTGGCTGCTGGGTCTCAGGCAGTGTCAAAGTCCTGTCTGGGTGGTTACGCTTATGAGTTCCTAAAAAAGATCATTCTCTCCTTCAAGATGGTGTGGGCTCCATGCCTGAGTCCTGCAGTCCAGGTAGTGCCCACAGTGGTAATAGTCTCTCCCTGTCCAAGAGAGCCTGGTCTTCCATCCCCTGCTGTTCCTATGAAATTTAACACACACACACACACACACACACACACACACACACACCACATACATCCACACATTCTCCTTTAGTACTCTCCCTCATCTTTGTCCTGCCAGCCATCATCTTTTTGGATCTAAAGACAGTCAATTTTTGCTCTCATCATAAGATCAGATCATGAAAAAGTGAAAAAAAAAAAAAAAACATTGGACAATGAAATAGGAAATATGAGGATTTTTTCTATTATATACAGACTCTATGACTGACCCCTGTTATTAGGGAAAATATATTTACATTGAAGAGCTAACATATGAATGATACCATGAATAACAGAAACTTAATACCACGAAGCAGCATACAAATAGACAAAACATCTGTATAAAATAAGGACCAAGAAAAAATAGGAGTGACGTCATCGGAGGAGCCAAGATGGCGGCATAGGTAAATACCTACACTGCTGCCTCGCACAACAATTTCAAAACTACAACTAAAAGACAGAACAGACATCATCCAGAACCACAGGTAAGCTGGCTGAGTGGAAGTTCTACAGCTAGAAGGAAAGAGAGGGGCTCACAGAAACCCAGAGGAGTTGCAAAAAGCTGAGGTACTGAGACACGCGCTGAGAGAGCGGGTGCCCTAGTACCTGGCTGGCTTTCTCTGACGGGAGGGAAACTGAGACCCCCAACGGCATTGAACCCCTTATCCTAAACCCCAGACCCAGCGGAAACTCATACAGGGGGAGTTTGGACTGTGAAAAGGGAGAAGTGCACAGAAATTTAGGGGAGTCGCAAAAGATAGGAGGCCTGGCACGGTGCACACACACACACGGAGCCGGCGCCGCACTGAAGACAAATTGCTGATTGTGCTGCTGGCTTTTGTGACTGGGCGGGAGACAGACCCTCCCAACTGTGCCACTTCTGAGTCCACTGGGCCCCTGTTTTGGTCGAAACCCTGGAGATCTAGACTCGCATGGTCCTGGTCGCAGGGGAGCAGGGGAGCTGGAAAGGCAGCAGTCTAGACGCACTGCAGGCGCTCGCACAAGGACCGCTCCAGCGATTACCCAGTCACGTGAGACTCCGGGGCCCTGGAGGGCGGGGCCGACTGGAAGGCAAGGCAGTCCCTTAAGCCCTGAGACTCCACACATCCCAAGCTCAACAGAGGCTTCTGCGGTTTTGCAAGTAAAAAAGTTTCCCCAACATAGTGAAAATGCCAAGACAAGGGAAGGGATCAAAAACAAATGAAATGGAGGGAAAAAAACGACTGGATATAGAGTTCAAAACCATGCTTATAAGGTTTTTCAAGAATATGCTAGAAAAGACGGATAAATTTAGCGAAAGCCTACTAGAGATACAAAAGAGCAAACTAGAGATGCTAGAGATGATGCATAAAATTAGCGAGTCCCAAGAGGAGATGAAAAAGAACCAACTAGAGACACTAACTGAAATAAAAAATATACAGAGTCCTAACAGCAGACTAGAGAAAGGCAAGAATCAAGTCAAAAATTTGAAATATAAAGAAACAGAAACACTCAACTGGAAAAGCAAGAAGAGAAAAGAATCCAAAAATGTGAATATAATGTAAGGAGACTCTGGGACAGCTTCAAGCGTACCAACATCAGAATTGTGGGGTTGCCAGAGGAAGAGAGAGAGCAAGATACTGAAAACCTATTTAAAGAAATAATAACTGAAAACTTCCCACAGCTAGTAAAAGAAATAGACTTACAAGTCCAAGAAGCACACAGAACCCCACATAAAAGGAATCCAAAGAGGAACACACCAAAACACATCATAATTAAAATACCAAGAGCAAAAGACAAAGAGAGAATATTAAAAGCAGCAAGAGAAAAACAGTTTATTACCTACAAGGGAGCACCCCTACGACTCTCAGCTGATTTCTCAACAGAAACGATGCAGGCCAGATGGGAGTGGCAAGAAATATTCAACGTGATGAATAGCAAGAACCTACAACCAAGAATAATCTATCCAGCAAGGCTAACATTCAGAATTGAAGGGCATATAAAGAGCTTCACAGAGAAGAAAAAGCTAAAGGAGTTCATCAACTCCAAACCAGTGTTATATGAAATGCTGAAGGGTACTCTTCTAGAAGAGGAAGAAGAAAGAGGTAAAAGCCAAAAAATTATGAACAAATACATATCTATCAACAAGTGAATCTAAAAATTAAGTGAATTAAAAATTTGATTAACAGAATAAACTGGTGAATATAATAGAATCAGGAGCACAGAAAGGGAGTGGACTGTTGATTCTTAGGGGGAAAGGGGTGAAGGGTGTACAGGGAGAGACTGGACAATAATCATACACCTATGGATGAGATCAATGGGAGGGAGCTAAGGGCAGAGGGAGGGGTGGGAGCTGGGTGGAGGGGTGCTATGGAGGGGAAAAAAGAGAAACAAATGTAATAATCTGAATAATAAAGATTTAATTTAAAAAATAAAAAAAGAAAAAAGAAAAAATAGATACTGGTTAGGGAAGACTTCCCTGAGTTGGGCATTAAGGAAACATATAAGTTAGTTTTGGAGACAGAAAAGGAAATACATTTTTTAATAAATTAAACATAGGGAGTGAGTGTGATAAGAAATAGAGTACAAGTTATTGTAAAATTAGACACAAATTGACAGGTACAGAAAATTAGGTATCATAGGACATAGAACTAAAAAGCACATGCTTTAACTGAATTAAAATGTGCAGTTTTAAATTTAACTCAAAAATATTTATTTGTTTTTATTGAATTTATTGGAATAACTTTGGTTAATAAAATTAGAGTTTAAACTACACAATCTTACCACACATCATCTGTATTGAGTGTTTACCACACCAAGTGAAGTTTCTTTCCATAAGTTAGTATATACATATATTAATTTTATTTGGTTTTCAGAGAGAGAGGAAGGGAGATGGAGCAAGATGAAAACATCAATGTGAAAGCGTAACATGGATGGGTTGCCTCCTTCACACCTCTAACTCAGGGCACCATACATTTGAACTAAAAATTCTGCACCAATTGGAGAGCAGTGTTCTTGGTCCCCGGCTGTTTGGTGAGTGATTCAGCTGCAGCTTTCAGATCGCCACAGACATCCACCTCCCTCTGCAAGATGGCGCAGTCTCTCCATTCGCACTGGTGACTCCGGCTGACAAAATCCCGGTGGCAGTGGGCTGCCTGGCCAGGAGAGCCCCGTCCAGCAGTTCCCTGCCTTCTCCTGGAGGATAACTAACTCTTAACTTGCCAACAAACAATCCCCGTGTGACTCTCAGATGCTCTTTCTCCCTCTGTCCAGCGACAAAGCTCCAGACATATCCGTCTATTCCGCTGCCAGTTTTCTATCTATAGTCCCCATTACTTTGACTTCTTCCACTGTAGTTAGGATTTGAAACAAAATAATTTTGCAATTCTAAATGAATATTGATTCCTTAATTCATTTGCTCTCTCATTGATCCTAACATAGTTAAAATGCATAAAATATGTGATGGAATTCCTTAAGTTTTATTAATAAAGCATAAAATAATGTTGGTAAATAAATACCAATTTTATTTTTAACTAAAAATTTTTAGTTGAAATATATGGTGCCCTCAGTAAGAGGTGTGAAGGAGGCAACCCAGTGATCCGCAAAGCACATGGAAAGGTCAGATTTTGCCTGGGATGAGGTCTCCTGTCCCACAGAACAGAGACACGCACACTGTGGGAACAAGGCTGTGGGAAAGCTGCTTCTGGAGAGGTCCGCGGATGTGGGGCAGGGTGTGATCCCTAAGTGTGGAAGCAAACTCTCGGAGCTGTTGACAGAGGGGAACTCTGGAAAACAACTCATTTTGATCTGAGGCAGAAGGACAGTCTGCGAGTTATTACAGGGTCCTGGCTGCAAAATCCCCACAAACCGGTTTTGAGAACCACAGAGTAGCAGGATCAGAGCACAGCCTAGAGAGGTCCTGTGCTTTGTCTCAGAGCTCAATTCCGAAACACTGCCACCCTGTGGAAGACACACAAATTGACTCTTGCATAACCACAAAAGAATAAAGAGATTAAAACAAGAGGGGAACACAGGGGACTGTAATGCCTTCCCTACTGGGAAACAGGAATGCCAAGCAGAATAATAGTGGAAGTGAATGACAATTCTATTTTTTTTTTCATTTTTACATATTTTAATTAAAAGACTATATTTTTTTCTTTCCACCTCAATTGATTTTGCCTTTTTAATTATTACATTTTGTTTTCAACTAGTATTATTAATTACTACTAGCATTTTACCTTTTTGGAAAAAAACAAGTGTCATTTTGTTTTCTCTTTATTTTACTTCAGGATTAGAATTCTACATTCTATTTTCATCTTTTCTTTAGCATAATTTTACTCCAACTCAACCCTACCTTAATGCCAACACTTTCCTCCTAACTTTCCCCATCTTGTTGTCTTGTTTCGCTTTCCCTTTTCCAACTTTAGATTCCCCCTATTCTTTCTCTTTACCTGGTTAAAATTTCATCCCAATTATATACCTAATTTCAAATTGCCTACTACAAGTCTATACAAACCTCTCTCCTCTTGTCTTCTTCACTAGCAAAAAAGTTGTTTTTCCTCTATGTCCTTTTGTTAGTGTTTGCCTGAACAGTGATTATATCGATTTTTTGAACTTTTTTGTGAGATTATTTTAGCGTATTCTACTTCATTTTTAGCTCTCTTTTCCCTCACCTCCCTCGATACCAGTTGCTATTTGCAGTTTGTATTAATCTCAAGGTACTGGTTGCTGGCCTTTATTGGGATTAGTGACTGTTCTGTTGGAGTTGTCCCCTGACATCTATATTTTGTTCCCCTTTTCTCTCTTATCAGCTTTCTTTTCTCTCTGACTGTTTCTCCTTCTCTTTTCTTTTTCTTCTTCTCCTTTATTTTATTTTATTTTTAGTTCATTTATATATTTATTTTTTTCTCCCTCTCGCAATTTGATTTTGGCATTTCTTTCCTTTCTTTTTCCCTCAATTTCCTCTTCTTCTTTCTCTACTTGCCCCTAATTTTCTTTCATTGATGGTCACCTTATTGGTGATTATTAATATCCTCAATACATTTCTGTTCAGTTCCTTGTGTGCTGTACCTGGTCGTGCTGTAGTTTGTGACTTTGAATCAATGTAGGAGAGAGAACTACATAACCAGACACTTGGAGAAGAAAGACCATGGGCAGAAGAAGAAATAGCCCACATACAACAGATAAACAGGTATCCCCAGAAAAAGAAGTAAATGAAATAGAAGTAGAAATAAGCCTGCAAGAGAAAGAGTTCAGAGAAATGATCATAAGGTGGATGAAAATAATGGAAGACAAATTCAACCTTGTGAGTAAGAGTCAAGAGGAAATGAAGAAGACCCAAGAGGAAATGAAGAACAACCAAGAGGAAATGAAGAACAACCAAGAGGAAATGCAGAAGAAGCAAGAAGAAATGCAAAAGAAGCAAGAATAAATGCAGAAGAACCTAAAAGATGCAGAATACAAGAAGAAATGAAAAATGACATCACTGCTAAAAAGAACTCAATAGGAAGCATCAAAAGTAGACTAGAAGAAGCAGAAGGCCGCATCAGTGAGCTAGAAGACATGGTAGGAAAAAATACCGAAGTACAGTGGCTTCTAGAAAAAAGTTAAAAAGCAAGAGGAGAGCCTAAGGGAACTTTGGAATAATATGAAACCAAACAACATCCGCATAATTAGGGTACCAGAAAGAGTGGAAACTGAACAAGGGTTAGAGAACCTGTTTGAAAAAATAATGACACAAAATTTGCCCAATATAGGAAAGAAAACATCCACACAGATCCAAGAAGCTCACAGAGTCCCAAGCAAAATGAACCCCAACAAACCGTCACCAAGGCACATTATAATTAAATTAGCAAACACCGACAACAAAGTAAGAATCTTAAAAGCAGCCAGAGGGAAACAGAAAGCTACCTACAAAAGAAACCCCATAATACTACCTAAGGATTTCTCAACAGAAACTCATCAGGCAAGAAGGGAATGGAATGAAATATACAAAGTCATGCAAAGGAGGGGTCTGAATCCAAGAATACTGTACCCTGTAAGACTCTCAATCAAAATTTAAGGTGAAAGCAGAACCTTCACAGACAAAAAAGGACTTAGGGAATATATTTCCACCAAACCAGCAATGCAAGAAATGTTAAAGGGTCTCCTGTAATAAAAAGAAATATAAAGCGAAGAAGGAACTCGGGGTTAAGGACTCAAGATGGCAACAGATAAGTACTTATCAATAATAACATTAAATGTAAATGGATTAAGTGCTCCAATCAAAACAGATAGGGTAACTGATTGGATAAGAAAACACGATCCATATATCTGCTCTCTGCAAGAAACCCACCTCAGGAAAAGAGATGCACACAGATTGAGGATGAAGGGATGGAAGATGGTATTTCAGGAAAATGGAAATGAAAAATAAGCTGCGGTTGCAATACTTATATCTGACAAAGTAGATCTCAAAGTGAAGGACATAACAAGAGATAAAGAAGGCCACTTCATAATACTAAAGAGAACAATCCAACAAGAAGAAATAACTCTGGTAAACATAAATCCTCTAAGCAAAAAATCAGCAAAGAAACATACTATATGACACACCAGACCAGATGGGATTAATTGAAATCTTGAGAACATTTCTCCCCAAAGCCACAGAATATACATTTTTCTCCAGTGCACATGGGTCATTTTCAAAGATAAATCATATGTTGGGTCATAAGAAAAGTCTCTTCAAATTCAAGAAGATAGAAATCATAACAAGCATTTTCTCAGACCACAGTGGCATAAAACTGGAAATCAACTATAATAAAACCATAGAAAGAAATCAAACACATGGAACTAAACAGCATGCTATTAAACAATGACTGGGTAACCAGAGACATCAAGGAAGAAATAAAAAACATCCTGGCAACAAATGACAAATACAACACAACAATCCTAAATTTATGGGGACACAGTGAAAGCAGTCTTGAGAGGGAAGTTCATAGCCCTACAAGCCTACTGCAAAAAAACAGGAAACAATGGTAATAAATTATCTAAACCTACGACACTAAGAGCTAGAACGAGAGCAACAAGAAAAGTCCAGTGTAGGCAGAAGGAAAGAAATAGTGAAGATCAGAGTGGAGATAAACAACTTAGATACCAAAGAAACAATTCAAAAGATCAACAAAACAAAGAGCTGGTTCTTTGAAAGGATAAAAATCTGGACCTCTACCCAGGCTCACCAAGAAGCAAAGAGAGAAGATAAACAAAATCAGAAATGAAACAAGATAAATAACAACAGACCTTGTGGAAATACAAAGGATTGTTAAAAAAAATACTATGAACAACTCTATTCCAACAAATTGGACAAGCTGCAAGAAATCGACATTTTCTTAGAAAGATATAACCTTCTAAAACTGAACGAGGAGGAATCTAAACATCTCAATAGTCCAATAACTATGGAAGAAATTATAGCAGTCATCAAATAGCTTCCAGCAAATAAAAGCCTGGGAACAGATGGCTGCACAGGAGAATTGTACCAAACATTCAAGGAAGAATTAAAACCTATCCTCCTCAGACTGTTCAAAAACAGTCAAGAAGACAGAACACTTCCAACCACCTTCTATGAAGCAAGCATCACCCTAATACCAAAACCTGATAAAGACAACACAATGAAAGAGAATTATAGGCCAATATCTCTCATGAACATAAATGCCAAAATCCTCAACAAATTTCTAGCAAATTGGGTCCAGCAGTACATCAGAAAGATCATACACTATGACCAAGCAGGATTCATTCCAGGAATGCAGGGATGGTACAATATCTGCAAATCAATAAACGTGATACATCACATGAACAAATTGAGAGATAAAAATCACATAGTAATATCAATTGATGCAGAAAAAGCATTTGACAAAATTCAACACCCTTTCTTGATAAGAAAAATATCAGCAAAATGGGAGTAGAAAGAGGATACCTCAACATCATAAAAGCCATATATGATACACCCACAGCTAACATCATATTCAATGGGCAAAAACTAAAACCATGTCCCCTAAGAACAGGAACAAGACAGGGATGCCCACTCTCACCACTCCTGTTCAACACAGTACTATAAGTATTAGTCATTGCATTAGACAAGAAGAAGAAATAAAAGGCATCCAAATTGGAAAAGAAGAAATAAAGCTGTCTTAATTGCAGATGACATGATATTGTACATAAAACACCCAAAGGACTCCATTCCAAAACTCATTGACTTAATTAATGAATTTGGCAATGTAGCAGGATACAAAATTAATGCTAAGAAGTCTGGGGCATTTCTATACAATAATAGTGAAATTACTGAAGGAGAGACTAAAAAAGGAATCCCATTTACCATCGCACCAAAATAATTAAGATACCTAGAAATACACCTAACTAAAGAGGTAAAAGACCTATATGTAGAAAACTACAGGACACTGAAAAAAGTGATAGAGGAACATGTGAACAGGTGGAAGAGCATACCTTGCTCATGGATTGGTAGAAGCAAAATTATTAACATGTCCATACTATCCAAAGCAATCTATAGATTCAATGCACTACCCATTAAAATACCAATAACATATTTCACAGACCTAGAAAGAATTCCTCATAGATTCATCTGGAACAAAAAAAGACCACGGATAGCTACAGCAATTCTGAGAAAGAAGAATAAAGTAGGTGGGATCTCAATACCAGATTTCAAGCTATACTATAAAGCAACTGTTCTCAAAACAGCCTGGTACTGGCACAAGAACAGACATATAGACCAATGGGATAGAATAGAGAACCCAGATATCCACCCAAAACATATGCTCAACTAATATTTGACAAAGGAGGCATGAACATTCAATGGAGCCAAGATAGCATCTTCACTAAATGGTGTCGGGAAAATTGGACAGATACATGCAAAAAAAAAAAAAAAATGAAACTGGACTACCAAGTTACACCAAATACAAAAATAAACTCAAAATGGACACAGAACTTAAACATTAGAAGGGAAACCATAAAAATACTAGAGGAATCCACAGGCAGCAAAATCTCAGATATATGCCAAAAGAACTTCTTCACGGATACTGCTCCAAAAGCAATTGAAGCTAAAGAAAAAATAAACAAATGGGAGTACATCAAAATAAAAAGCTTTTGCACAGCAAAAGAAACCATCAACAAAACAACAAGAAAGATCACTGTATGGGAGAACATATTTGCAAATATTATCACTGATAAAGGTTTAATCTCCAAAATCTACAGCCAACTTATACAACTTAATAAAAGGAAGGTAAACGATCCAATAAAAAAAATGGGCAACGGACCTAAATAGAACCTTTTCAAAAGATGATATTAGGAAGGCCAAGAGACACATGAAAACATGTTCAAAGTCATTAATCATCCAAGAGATGCAAATGAAAACGACAATGCGATACCATTTTACACCTGTCAGAATGGCAATTATCAACAAATCAACAAACGACAAGTGTTGGCGAGGATGCGGAGAAAAAGGAACCCTTGTGCACTGTTGTTGGGAATGCAGACTGGTGCAGCCACTGTGGAGAACAGTATGGAGTTTTCTCAGAAACCTAAAAATGGATTTCCCATTTGACCCTGTAATCCCACTCTTAGGAATTTATCCTAAGTAATCACAAACACCAATCAGAAAGGATTTATGCATCCCTATGTTCATAGCAGCACAATTTACAATAGCTACAATTTGGAAACAGCCAAGGTGCCTGTCAGCAGATGAGTGGATCAGAAATTTGTGGTACATCTACAGAATGGAATTTTATGCTGCCATTAAAAAGAAGGAATTCTTACCATTTGTTGCAACCTGGTTGGAACTGGAGAGCCTTGTTAGTGAAATAAGCCAGTCAATGAAGCAGAAGCATCACATGATCTCACTCATTTGTGGATAATAAAGAACATTATAAACTGATGAACAAAAGGATAGGGACAGAGGCAGTAAAGCTTCAAACAGAATGTGAAATTACAGCATAAAGATTAAACTTAGGTGGGGTAGATAAGAGATCAATCAAAGGACTTGTATGCATGCATATAAGCATAACCAATGCACATAGACACTGGGGGGGGGTTTGGTTTATGCCTGGGAAAGAGGGGAGCAATGGGTATATATGTATAAAAATTAATAAAAATATGCAAAATAGTAATGGGGACTGTACTCACCCCTTTCTTGTGAGAATACATCACCATATGTCACTCTCTTACACTTCCAATATTTCTGTTGTTACACCAGCAGTAAGCTCCACAAATCTAATGAACATTCTTAAAACTCCTCCTAATAAATGGCACCGCTTTCATAATTCTGTACTTTGATCACATACTTAAAGGTTAAAACCATTTTTCTTGATAATGGTTTTTTCAATAGTTATATAAACAAAATAACAAAATTAGAGAAAATAGAACACACTATTAAATTATTATTATAATTTTAATATCCACAGAATTTGTAATAAAAACAAAGCATATATTGATAACAAGAAAACAAAAACACATTAAAAGTTGAGAACCAGGAGAACCAAGAAGGCATGCCAGTGAATGCTTTTACTCACCATCTCCTACAATCACTTCAAAATTACAACTAAAATGCAGAACAATCAATATCCAGAACTGCCTGAAAGCTGACTGAATGGAAGTCTTACAAGAAGAAAAGTGAAAAAGAAATCACATTAAGACTGGTAGGTTGTAAGAGGTGCAGAATGGGATAGACTGACACTTTTTTTAATTGGGAGGGAAATTATTTTTGCAGAAGACCCACTTGAGGAGCAAGAGTCAAAGTCCCACTCTAGACCCCTAATGCAGGCCTAGTCACCACTAACTATTCTCCTTTGCAGGCCTCATACAGCCCAGAGTTGGAAAGAGAAGTCCCTGTAACTATGGGCTCTAAAAGCCAGTGAGGAGTGGGGCTCCATGACACAGAGGCTACTGGAGACTCAGAAGTTCCTATTAAAGTGCTGGCAGATGAACTGAACTTATAAGACCCACTTCCTGTAAGCTCCAGCAGCAAGGCTAGACTCTGATAGACATAGCCATATACAAGGAGGAAGACTAGATTGTTTAGCATTGGGGCAGGAACTTAGGGGTAGCTTTCTACTACACAGCGATGCTCGCAGGGTCCACTGTTCCTATGCTAGAATCTCTCCTGTTACAGTGCTAACTGATAGCAATTCCTGTTTTCTCCACCCTGGTGATTCCCTGAGATCCTGACCCATCTAATTTGCAGCCTCACCCAATCTATTTGCAGTAGCTTTTGCATATGAATGGCCTGTACTTGCACAGGCTTCAGACCTTGCTAATATCTCTCAAACAAACTGCAACTGTGATTGGTAGCCCCAAATCTAACAAAAATTGCCCACAATCAAACACTAGCAACACCCTACCTTGCTTCACAACGAGGTCTCACCTGGACACTGCCAAACCCAATACAAAGAGGAGGAATCTGCATGTCTTTCTGTAACTCCTGCTGGGTGGCCTTAGATAGTGGCTGATTTTGCACCGCCCTGAAGGTCCAAGAACAAGTGCATCCAGTAGTCAGTGTCAGACCATAGGGGTAGACTCGGTGAGCACCAAAGCCCAACTGAAGCACATCCTGCTCCATAGGGGTGTCTCCTACACAGAAGCTCACCCACTGTAGTCACAGCTGGTCCTAGCAGCCAATTGGCCTGGAGGTCAATTCTTCCAGAAACATCAATCAAGTCTCAACTACAAGACTGTGCACCAAGCCCACAAAGGGGTGCTAGAATATTCAGCTCAGGTGACTGGGGAGGCTAACCCATGGAGCCCTATAAAAAACCTATTACACAGGCCACTCTACCAACTCAAGGAGATATAGTAGCTCTACCCATTATACAGAAAAAAAACACCTATGGGGGAGCAGCCAAAATATGGAGACAAAGAAACATGTCACAACAGAAAGAAATGAAAGAAAGCAAATTACTGGACATATAATTTAAAATCATAGTTATAAGGATACCCAAGAACCTTCAATAAACATATAAGAGACTTTAGTGAGACTTTCAAGTATCTTAGTGAGAATACAAAAAAAAGGAAAAGGACCAGTAAGAAGTTAAGCATACACTGACTGAAATAAAGAATATTTAACTGGGGAGAGACAAAATGGTGGCAGAATAGATGAGCCTTGTTCTGCAGTAAATAAAACGAGCAGCTGAAATGAATAACATCCAATCTGAAGTGGTAAAAGAGACTTAGCTGGTGAGACAATTTGCAGCCAAGAAGAGCAGAGGATCCCTGGAAAAAAGTAAAATCAAGGATCTCGGCAAAAGAGTCTGCCAGGACTCTGAGCCCAGAGGGTCAGAGAGAATCCACACTGCACAGAGCCATGTCCCTTGGGACAAGCACAGTGTCTGACTGTGGAAAGGAGGTTCATAGGACTGCTGGTGGCACAAGATTCTTGATCTGGGCTCATAGTCATGGAAGACTGAATCCAGAGAGGGCAGCTTGAAGGGCTGTCCAGACCAAGCAAAGCCAGCAGGAGGGGAGTTCACAGAGGTGCAGTTTTATCCCTTTCTGTGTCCTGTGCTTTTCTTCACTGAACCTAGTTCATAGGACCTTTCAGTTACAGACACACCTTGTGGCTGAGGTGCAGGAGAAGGTGCAGACTTGTGAAGTCTGGGAGAGGCTGGATAGAGGAGGAGGTCCAAGGAGAAGTGGCCACAAGTCTGGTGCTGAGTCATACCTGAGACTGGAACCTGGACAGCCATTTTCTCCTAAAGAGTTAGCCCCTCCCTCCAATCTTCAGGCAAGCAATATAGCCACACCCATATTTCACCATGAATGGTTCAAAGGATTAATAAAAAATCTAAAAAGTCCCTGTGAGTCCACAGTGTCTGGCCTAAAGAGAAGCCTTCAGTCACAGCAAAAGGAAACTAAGAAACCGTAGATAGTACAGAAGATGGGGATCTTAAGCCAGCAAAAGAAACGATATCACTTTTTCATTTTAATGTTTTGTTTTCTATTTTTTTCTTCTCTTTACTTTCCTTTTTTTTTGTTCATTGATATATTTTCTATTTCTTTTTGGATTATTTTCCCATCATTCTATTTTATTTTTATTTACTATTTTTATACCATTTATTAAATCAATTTTTTGGTAAATTTATTATTTTTTATTTTTTTTTTATTAATTTTTTATACATGTTTCCCCATGCCCCCCCTCCCTCCCAGGCATACCCCAACCCCCCCCCAGTGTCTGTGTTCATTGGTTATGCTTATATGCATGCATACAAGTCCCTTGATTGATCTCCCATCTACCCCACCTAACTTTAATCTTCCTGCTATAATTTCAGTCTGTTTGAGGCTTT
>PVJN01020078.1:0-36427 GCA_004026805.1 Lasiurus borealis
GATCACCTCCAACTGACCCCCACTGATGGCCTGCTCACCCCTAACTGGTACCCTTGCTGGTCTGCTTACTCTCAACGGCACCACCCGCCACCAGCCTGATCACCCACAACTGCCATCCCACCCTGGCCTGATCACCCCCCAGTGACCCAAGCTCCCAGCCCTTCCTTTTTTTCAGTGCCTCCTTGAGTGCAGGCCAGAGCCAGCTGGAAGCAAGTATCTGGGATTTATTTATCTTCTACAATTGAAACTTTGTGGCCTTCAGCAAAGGCCAGGGCTGGCGGAAAGCTTGGTGTCCTCCATTGCTGGAGGCAACCCAAGCCTCCTGCTTGCTCCAGCTCAGTGGCTGTTGCCATCTTGGTTGGGTTAACTTGCTCCTGATTGGCTGGTGAGTGTGGCTGGTGGGTATAGTGGAGGGAGGTACAGTCAATTTGCATGTTTGTCTTTTATTAGTGTAGCTAGAAGATAAACTTCCCTACAAAATGGGCATTGTTGTTAACAGCATACAGTGCACAGAAGAGCAAGCTGTGGCTTCCTTAGAAACTTTCAAGGCCGGGAAAAATATCATCCAGAATAGAAATTCTTCCCAGTCATCACTAGGGTTCTGAACACCTACCTGGTGTGCAAATATTCCGTTTCTTGCCCCACATGAAACGAATCCTAAGAAATATTGTCAAACACAAAGAACAGACTAGAAGCCCGTGCACACCTTTCAAATGGACAGAGCAGCGATTTCCAACCCTTTCCATCTCCTGGCACACAAACTAATTGCTCAAATTTGGTGGCACACCAAAAAATGCATTTTTTTTTGCTGATCTGACCAAAAAAAAAAAAAAATAGGTATAATTTTGATTCATTCACAGTGGATGGCGGTTGTCATTTTTTAACAAATTATTTCAGAGACCAAGGGAGCAGGAGAGGGAGAGATAGAAACGTCAACGATGAGAGAGAATCATACATCGGCCGCTTCCTGCACATCCCCCCAACTGTGACCTGGAATCCAACCAACTGTGCCCTCCTGGTTCATAGGTCCAAGCTCAACCACTGGACCACCCTGGCCTGGCTGCTGTCATTTTTAAATGTGACAGTCCCCGGGAAAAGAGGCCAATGCCCCTGACTAAATAGCCAGGTATCGCATTTTTACTTTTTTTTAATTCCTGCGGCACCCCAGCTGAAAGTCTCAGAGATGGAGCACCCATCCCTCCCATCCTAAGACGGTCAGCCTCAGGGACACCTGCACGGCGCCGGGTGGCGCTGCTGCTCCGCCCCGTTTGCAGGCGCGAATTCCCCGGACAAACCAAGCGGGAGAGCGGGGATGTGTTGGGGTTTAAGTGCGCTCCCACACACAATCCAGAGACCATTCAATCGCCCGGCTCTGAATGGCCCTGCATCGCAGGGGAATCGCGCCTTCCCCAGCCGCTGGCAATTGCCTGCGGCCCCCGCGCGCCTGGGGGACTCTGAGGCCGGAGAGGAAACTCTGCAAAAGGAGCGCTCGCCCCGTCCCATCCACAGCCCTGCTGTGCCCTCTGCTTTCTTCCCCCCCGACGGCAGCAGCAGACGAGAGCTCTGAATCCGCCCGGTCCAGGAGCCCCGGGCCCGGCCGTCCAGCGAGCATCCCGCCCCCCGCGCCAGGCGCCGCCGGGGAGAGCCTGGCCCACCGCCCCGGGCCCCACCCACCTCCTCGCCCCGCTCATACCCGCGCCCGGGACGGGAGCCCCGCCCGGCCGCCGCCTCTCCTCTCCTTCCACGCGCGCCCCCGTCCGGCAGCCCCGGGGCGGCCCGCGCGCCCCCCGCCTGCGCCCCTCTCCGTCCGCGCCCGGGACGCGCGGAGCCCCGAGGCGCCCGAGCATCCCGCCTCGCTCCCTCCCTCCCTCCGGGCGCACGGCCCGAGGTCACTCCACACCCGGAGGGGGCGGCCCGCGCCGACGCTCCGCCCGGGGTGTCCCGAGACGCGGCCGGAGGGAAAAAGGGGGGACGGCGTGGCCGGGGCGCGGGGTTTGACTTACGAGAGTCCGCACGTTCCACTCTCGGGAGACAGCGGCTGCGACTACGCAACAGAGCGCGCCCCGCCCGAGGCTTAAGTAGCATTCCGAGGAGGGCGGGGCTTCCGCGGGGCGGGGCGGGGCCGTGTGTGTGTGTGTGTGTGTGTGTGTGTGTGTGTGTGTGTGTGTGTGTGTGTGTTTGCATGTGTGTCAGTGTGTCAGAATGATGCAGCAGAAAGGGGGTGAGAAGAGTTGTGTGTGTGTGTGTGTGTGTGTGTGTGTGTGTGTGTGTGTGTGTGTGTCAGTGTGTGTGTGTGTGTGTGTGTGTGTGTGTCAGTGTGTCAGAATGATGCAGCAGAAAGTGGGTGAGAAGAGCCATGTTTATATATGTGTGGTGTGTGTCAGTGTGTCAGTATCAGTGTGTCAGAATGATGCAGCAGAAAGTGGGTGGGAAGAGCCGGGGCAGGTCAGGGTCCGGACCAGTACAGGCCTGGACCCTACCAGGCTCCCTGCTCCTCACCCCTGCTGCTGGTAGAGCATCCACACTTCCACCCCTATGGGTGCCCGCGTCCAGGTGCCCTGCCTGCCAGTCTCAGTTTGCCTGATGAACACTTACCTTTTTTTTTTCTAATATATTTTATTGATTTTTTTACAGAGAGGAAGGAAGGGTGAGGAATAGAGAGTTAGAAACGTCCATGAGAGAGAGACTTCAATCAGCTACCTCCTGCACGCCCCCCACTGGGAATGTGCCCACAACCAAGGTACATGCCCTTGACTGGAATCGAGCCTGGAACCTTTCAGTCCATAGGCTGACGCTCTGTCCACTGAGCCAAACCGGTTTCGGTGAACACTTACCTTTGATGAGCCAATTCAAGGGTCACCTCCTCTGAGTGTCCTTTTCAGAGGCTTTCAGGTGACAGTGAGCAATTGGCCACTGAGGGCCTCATCCCCTCCAGCCCTTGACAGGAGTCTCTCTCTGACTCCAGAGGAGTTCTAAGAGGGTGGGAGGGGAGGGTGTGCAAAGGGAAGCCTCTGATTTCTCTATTTTTTTTATAGTGAACAGTAAATATCTTTTGAATGAATAAAAGGTGTTAATATCAAATGTGTAGTCCGGCTCAGGCCAGTGGTAACCCTCAATGAGCGCTAGCTCCTAGTAACAATCTTGTGACCTCCCCACTGACCCCAAGTCGGTGCCAGGCAAGCCACCCCATGGCAGTGTTGCTGAGACTAAGAGCTTAGATCTGACATTCACATGTGCACCTTGCACCTACCTGTATCATTTAGGAGATTTTTGTTTTTTTCTTGCAAGTTACATGACACTCATGCCGGGTTAAAAAATAAGGCAGATTGATTGGCTTATGTGCCTGGAAAGTTCAGAGGTGAGATGTGCTTCGGGGCTGGTCTGAATCATGACCTGGCATATTCCAGCCTGATTCACTGCTTTCCGGCACCAGCATCATCTTAAGGCCTGCTGTCCTCACGGAGACAGGATGGCTGCAGCCACGCTGCCAACCTGAGAGAGAAAAACATCCATGTCCCCAGGTTCCTAGAGAAAGTTCCCCACCTCTCACTGATTGGGTTATTCCTAAGCCAGTCTCCTGCCAATTAACAACTGAAAAGCTTAGGTCTTGGTTACCTAAACCGATCATGTACCATTGGGAATAGGATTCCTTTTTTTTCTTTCTTTCTTCCTTTTTTCCTTCCTTCCTTCCTTTCTTTCTTTCTTTCTTTCTTTCTTTCTTTCTTTCTTTCTTTCTTTCTTTCTTTTTGCCAGGCTTTCAATGAACAAGGCATTAAGAAAAAGATTCAGAACTCAAAAAAAAAAAAGACTTCTCAGTTTTCTATTTAAGGTTAAGTTACCACCTAATGCTAGCTATACAGTGTTGTCAGTTTAGCAGGGAAGGTTTGTTGTCTTCCAAAGCTTTCAACAAAATGGCTGGGAGAAACCTGAAGGCGTGCACAGGACACTGGATTTCTGGGGCTGCCATAACAAAGCCTCAGCGGCTCGGTGGCTTAAACAGTTTATTTCCTCGTGTTGTGGAGGCTGGAAGGCCCAGATCAAAGCGTCGGCAGGTCTGGTTTCCACTAAGCCCTTGCTTCTTGGCGGGCAGGTGGCCTCCCTCTTTCCGTGTCTCCACATGTCTTTTCTCTGCCAGGGCACAGCCCTGAGGTCTCTCTCCTCTGAGCGTGTGTCCGCAGTCCACGCTGTGTGAGACATTTACAAAGAAACAAAACTACACAGCAAGCACGTCATAATAGTTGCTGCCAACAGGAGGAGGAGGAAGAGTAGGGAAGGGGGAATTCTATTTTTTCAAAGCACACAAGTTCAGAGAGAGAGGGAGGGAGAGAGAGAGAGAGAGAGAGAGAGAGAGAGAGAGAGAGAGAGAAGGAATTTGCTCTGAGGAGCTCAACTCCCTGGTCCTGTGGTCCAAAATCAAATATCAGCCATGAAGAAACCATGACCCCCTGCCCCCTCTTCTTTAAGCAGAGAGGACGAAGAGAGATGTGCCACCTCCAGGTCCATGGACACAGGACAAATTACTTCCCTCTTTTTGATCTGAAAGTCCAAGTGTTGACATCCAATTACAACATGTCCTTTCCCATTTGGGGCACAGAGAGCTATGGTTTCCGCTCTTCTCCAACAGAAATACTGCAAAGTCACCAAAGTAAAGAAGGCCTATACGGTGAATGGCAGAGGACCGGATAGACAGACTTTGAAAAGTGTCTCATGCTTAGTGTGTCTGGTGGCAGGCCATGCTGGTTCCCTGTCCCATATGCATTCGTCCCTCTGTCTTTCACACACACACACACACACACACACACACACACACACACACACACCGTTTTGTTCAGGGCAGCAGTGTGCTCAGTTAAAGAACTCTGCTTTCCAGGCGCCTATGTAGCTGGGGTTTGGGCACAGTTATGATCAATAAGAATATCCAGAAATGTAGTGGGTATGTTGTTGTAACAAACTCAACAGGTATGCATCTCTGGACCTTTGTCCTTTCTGCCTGGAATGTGGAGGTGCTTCTTGGTGATGCGACAAACATCTTGTGACCCTGGAGAAGAAAGCTACTCACTGCAAGTGGTGGTGGTGGCAGAGAATAGGAATCTGGTTTCTTTAAAAAAAATGTGTTTTTATCTATGAGAGAGAGAGACAGAGACAGAGACAGAGAGACAGAGAGAGAGAAGATGGGAGAGAGAGAGAGAAAGATCCATTGGAGAGAAGCATCAATTGGTTGCCTCTCCTCTGTGCACTGAACCGGGAACCAAACCCATAACCTGGACATGTGCCCTGACCAGGAATCAAACCGGCGACCTTTTGGTGCCCTGGACAAGCTCAATCAATTGATCCTCACCTGCCAGGGTAGGGATCTGATTTCTCGAGCCCTAGATTTCCTGCTGTGGACTCCACGTTACATGAAAAAAAGTGCTTTAGAAGCCATTGTAGTTTTGGATTCTGAACCAGCTCTGACCTCCTGGGAATGGACTAGGCTAAGCCTAGGCCACACCCTGGTGAGAATTTATCAAGTCCAACTGTCTTTTAGATGAAGGAACGGCTATTACGCCACTTGTCAAGATGCTTCTCCACCCCAGCCCTGAGCCTGTGGGATGAGAATTTCCAAAGCTCTCCTGGCTCATATGGAGGGGATTTTAGGGAAACATCTGCAATTTATACTATTAAAAGGGTAATATGCTAATTAGACTGGGAGACCTTCTGGACATTCTTCTGGACAAAGCCATGGTGGTGAAGGTGAGGTAGAGGTGGTGAGGGGCCAAGAGGGGAGGGAGGTGTTGGTGATCAGGCTGGTGGGGGGAAGAGCCAGTTGGGGGTGAGCAGGCTGGCAGGCAGAGTGGTTAGTTAGGAGCAATCAGGCAGGTAGGTGGTGAGTGTTTAGGAGCCAGCAGTCCCAGATTGCAAGGGGGATGTCCGACTGCCGGTTTAGGACCCATCCCAAACCAGCAGTTGGTCATCCCCCAAGGGATCCCAGTTTGGAGAGGGTGCAGTCTAGGCTGAGGGACAGCTCCCCCTTCCCCCATGCATGAATTTCGTGCACCAGGCCACTAGTTAAACGTAATAATCCAGGGAAGCACATATTATTATCTTCCTCAGAGCCTGGGGAAACTGAAGTTGTGAGAGGTAAAAAACAAACAAACAAACCCCTGTGGACAAGTTCGCATAGCTGGTCAATAGCAGGGTTGAGATTTGAATATGCGTTAACTTGCTCTAAAGCCCCGTACTTTTCATGTCCCCATTGTACCTTCCAGTATGGGTGAGATGGGTTCCTCTTGTAGGTTAGAACACATTTAGGAAAGGTCATTCTTATGGGATATCTGTAAACAACCATTGGTAATGTTATTTCTGACATGAAAGTGTGCTGAATGTCATCCTGACCTCTCTGTCTCTCCTCCCCCCACCTCCTATCCACTTTGATGTAATTCTGAGTTAGGGCTTCTTCCTGCCTCCTGATGGCTGGAGCTGGGCCTGGAGCAGAGAAAATACAGGATGAACTGGAAACATCTTTTTGTACTGGTAAGTAAGAAAGTTTGTAAAATATGATGGGGACGAAAAAATAAGGAGTGTCAAAAGGACGTAGGTAAAAAAAGTAAAAAAAAAAAAAAAAGCCGAGACCGGTTTGGCTCAGTGGATAGAGCGTTGGCTTGCGGACTGAAAGGTCCCAGGTTCGATTCCGGTTGGGGGCATGTACCTTGCTTGCGGGCACATCTCCACTGTGGGGCGTGCAGGAGGCGGCTGATCGATGTCTCTCTCTCATTGATGTTTCTGACTTTCTATCTCTCTCCCTTCCTCTCTGTAAAAAATCAATAAAAATAAAAGGACGTAGGAACCATTTAAAAGGAGCTTCCATTGGCCAAATCTAAGGCAATCTGAATATCAAAATGAGTAACCAAATGAACATATTAGCGTCCAAAGAGTTAACAACAGCAATTCGCATATGCCTGGGGGCTCCAGGCCCAGATAAGCAACAAAAACAGCCATGGCGGACCTCAGGACCAGCTGCATGAAATAATGACTCCTTGCCCTGGCGCCCACCAACCAATCAGTGGAGACAGAAACCCTGAGAGGACACACCTGGAAAGCTACCGAATAGTCCATTGAGCTCTCCCCCAGGATCTCCCCTAAGATCTCTGCCCTTAAAGGCTTAGGACCAAGGACTCAGTGTGCGCTCCCTCCAGAGAGCATGCCTGTGCCTTTCCCTCACCCTCCTGCTTCCTGCTCCTGCCTCTCCTGGCCCCAGGCCTGTGAACTATTAGCTTCCTCACTCCCACGCTCCACGGGCCCTTCCTTTACCCCTAGAACTAGTTTGCTAAACCCATTTCTTCTAGGAATTGCTTTTCCTACCTCTGTAATTTACCCAATAAATGTTCTCTTACCTACATACTAGGGTATACATATATATATATATATATATATATATATATATATATATATATATAGTTGATGTATTTTATTGCCCATAAAATAAAGTTATCAGAGTTCATAAATGTACATAGAGATAAGGAAAAAAACCTTCTGTATTTAGAATGCAAGTAAACAAAAGTAGATGGAATGATATAATTAGACTGTGACCTTTCTTTTTTTTAATTTAGAAAAGCAAACAATAAACGATTGACTGCAGCAAAAACACACTTAGGACAGTAAAACAAGGAAGGGCATAGAGGAAGCTGGGCTATCTGGGCTCACTGGGAAGTCAGAGAAAAGGGGGCCTTGGAGACAGATTCCGGGGTTTGCCCGGGGCAGGGTGGGGGTGAGCTGCCTCTGCCCATCGCTCCCCTGGTCGCAAGTCTCACTGAGTCCCCTGGAGATTAGGAGATGGGGCTTCTGGGAGAAGGAGAGGGGAAGGGAAGGCATGGGTGTGCTCCCTGGAGGGACAATACCTGGAATGTCACCATTTTGCAACCTTTCATTCGTAATTGATTCAGGCAAAAATCATGGAAGCTAAAAAAAAAAAAAAGCAGGTGAAAGGTTGATGAGAAACAAAGTCCAACAGTATCTCTTCACAAATTATTTCTTAAAAGGAGATAAAAGGTAACTTCACAGTGGAACAATCTGACAAACAGTTAAAGTCAACATCACCAACAATGAGACAAATACATACTACCTTGTGCTTTCTGATATTATGCATCAGGAAGGACACAGCGTGAGTTTTGTGTTATCCTGACTGAAGTGCATAACTTGGATTTAATTGGAAGGAAATATCAGACAAACTGAAGGGGAAGGGTCTTCTACAAAATAACTAGCTTGTGGCCTGGCCGGTATAGCTCAGTGGTGAAGCATTGACCTATGAACCAGGAGGTGACATGCCTGAGATGCAGCTCAATATATCCAATAGAGGGTGTTCAGGAGGCAGCTGATCAAGATTCTTATCTTGATGTTTCTATCTCTTTCTCTCACCCTTCCTCTCTGAAATCAATAAAACATACATATATATACATATATTTTTAAAAGCTCGCTTGTAATCTTCTGAAGTGTCAAGGTCACGAAAGTCATGGAAAGACTGCGGAACTGTTCTAAATTAAAGGAGACGGAAGAGACGTGGAAACCAACTGTAGCGTATAAGCCTGGACTGAGTTGGGGTAGGGAGAACAGCTATAAAAGGAAGACTGAGCCCTGGCCACTGAAACTCAGTTGGCTGGAACCTCATCTGGTGCACAGAAAGGTCAAAGGTTCAATTCCTGGTCAGGGCATATGCCCAGGTTTTGGATTTGATCCTGATCAGGGTGTGTGCAGGAGGCAACTGATCTCTCTCTCTCTCTCTCTCTCTCTCTCTCTCTTCCCCCTCTTCCTCCATCCCTTCCTCGCTCTCTAAAATCAGTAAAAAACCATCAAACCAAAAACAAAACATACCTTGAGCTAGGATTAAAAATCACAATAGTAATAATAAAATAAAAGGCATGATTTTGAAACATCTGGATAAATCCGGATATGGACTATAGATTAGAGCAGGAGTTGGCAAACTATATATGGCCCTCTGGTCAAGTCCAGCCTACTGTCTATTTTTCGATAGCCTGAAAGCTAAGCACGGTATTTATGTTTTTAAAAAGTTCTGATGAAAAATACCTAACATCAAATTAACCATTTTAAAGTGTGTAGCTCAAGGATCAACCATTTTCACATTGTTGTGTAACTGACCTCCAGAACGTTCTCATCCTGCAAGAACGCAACTCTGTGCCCCTTGAACAACCCCCCTTCTCTTCTCTCAAGCCCTGGCAGCCACAAGTTTACTTCTGTTTCTGTGAGTTTGGCTACGTTAGATGCCTATACAATGGAATCTTATAGAATCTGTCATTTTTTTAAAAATATATTTTATTGATTTTTTTACAAAGAGGAAGGGAGAGAGATAGAGAGCTAGAAACATCTATGAGAGAGAAACATCGATCAGCTGCCTCCTGCACACCCCATACTGGGGATGTGCCCACAACCAAGGTACATGCCCTTGACTGGAATCGAACCTGGGACCCTTCAGTCCACAGGCCAATGCTCTATCCACTGAGCCAAACTGGTTTTGGCAGAACCTGTCATTTTTGGTGGCTAGTTTATTTCCGTTAGCATGTTCTCCAGTTTCATCCGTTCTGTGGTGTGTGACAGGATTTCCTTCTCTTTTTCTTTTTTTTTTTAAAGGCTGAATAATGTTCCATTGTTTGGTCCATTCAAATGACTAGAAAATACAAATTACAGATTATTCCTATTACATAGATTACTATAGATCACCTTTCAATGGGCACCTGGTTCTCAGGGAAACTTGTGTTCCTAGAGCAGGTATAAAAAAAGGATTGAAAGGAGGAAGGAGGGAAAAAAGGAAGAGGTGGGGGCGGGGGGGGGGGAGAAGGCATTAAAGAGAGGAGAAAAAATAAATAAAAGAAATTACCCCAAATTTTGGAAGGTAAGGAGGCAGTGTCCAGAGACATTTTAATCAGCCCTAGCTTCTCCTTATTACAGGTATAAATCTGTCCCAAAGCTTCTTCAGTTTATTTTAAATTTAAAGAATTTGGGGTGAAGGCAAATTCTTTTTAGAATTTACTCTTGTTACTTAGGTTGAAGTTACCAGGGAGACAAATTTTACATTGTACGGCGGCAGTTTTGCTTTTTTCTCGTTATAACATTAAAAGTAACACAGGTAGGTGCCGTGTTTTTGTGAGCAGGCATTTTCTGAAGTAGTAAAAGTCAGTTTAAATGGGAGCCGGCAGACCTCATCAAGTTCAGGGAAAGTCTCTCTGAATCAGCCTGTGACTTGGCAATTTTCTATGAAGGGTATTTAGTTAGGGCGTGACTCCGTAGTTCATTAATCAAAGGTTGTTTCTGCTTTGTTTTAACCGGTGAGTAATAAGAATGATGTTTACTCTTCTCATTAGTGACTGTGCACAGAGACCAGCACGCAGCTGTACCAAGGGCGGGGCCACCGGGAGAACCGGATGGGGCTGCCGGCCTGGCCTCTTCCTTGCTGTGCACCTGGGGATGACTTGCATCTTTTTTTAGGGGGCAATAGCTTCATGTGTGTCTCAGAGCAGTTCCTACATGTTCACGTACCTGACAGACACGCAATACCATGGATCTGAAAGGGCTACACGGCCTGCTCTGTGACAGGAATAAGCCCTCGAAAACCCCGACTTTCAAGGGGAGACAGGACGCACTGACCTATGTGAATTTCCGCATTGGCCCTCTGGATCGACTCCCCAACCTGCTCTTCACCCACCCAGCCCCTCCCCTTAAGCTTCTGCTCGCTTTTGGTGGGTCTGGTGATGCTTCTCCCTGTGGGTTCCTTGGGGTTGGTGGTGTCCCCCTCTAACACAGTGGTTCTCAACCTTCCTAAGGCCGCGGCCCTTTAAGACAGCTCCTCATGGGGTGGTGACCCCCAACCATAAAATTATTTTCGTAGCTACTTCATCGCTATAATTTTGCTACTGTTATGAACTGTAATGTAAATATCTTATATGCAGGATGTATTTTTGTTGTTACAAATGAACATAATTAAAGCCTAGGGATTCATCACAAAAACAATATGTAATTATATATTGTGAAATATTTATTTCTAATTACAAATAAATGAAATTTTGTCTTGGATCGTGGTGTAGCATGGGCAACAGTCTTCCTATGACAACAGTAAACTATGTTGCTACACTTTGCTACACCGAGGAGCGGTGTGTTGGTTCCTAAGACCGTGGGAAATAGGTGTTTTTCCAATAGTCTTAGGCAACACCTGTGAAAGGGTCGTTCCACCCCCAAAGGGGTCACGACCCATGGGTTGAGAACCGCTGCTCTAACAAAAGCCACGGCTCCTTCAGGCTGCCCCTGGGTAAGCCTCCCTCCCTCGACCCCTTCTGGCTGGAGCTGGGGGGTGGGGTGGGGAGTCCACTCCATCCTTTACCGTGGTTTGTCTGCCACGTTCAATGTGGGCACAGAGCCGATGGCAAGAGGATGTCATCCAGCAGCTGGCCCCATGGCAATCCAGCCACAGCGGAAGGCTGTGCTGTGAGAACGGTCACCAGGAAGCGTGTCAGAGTCTTGCTCCTCCACGTGTGGTCCCTGGACCAGCAGCAGCAGCAGCAGCAGCAGCAGCAGCGATGAGCTTGTTAGAGCTGGAAACGCCGAGCTCAGGTCCCGCTTCAGAGCTCCTGGTTCAGAAACTCGCTTCTAAGCAAGATCCCCAGGTGATCCAGATGCACATTTGACTGTTTGAGGAGGATTGTGTTCAAGTTTTCTAGGTGGGGAGTCCAGAAAAATACTAGTTCTGCTTTCTTTGATTAAAAATATATATTTTTAAAAACATATTCTATTGATTTTTTACAGAGAGGAAGGGAGAGGGATAGAGAGTTAGAAACATTCATCAGCCGCCTCCTGCACACCGCCCACTGGGGATGTGGCTGCAACCAAGATACATGCCCTTGACCAGAATCAAACCCAGGACCCTCCAGTCCTAAGGCTGACGCTCTATCCACTGAGCCAAACTGGTTTCGGCAAAAAATATTTTTAAAATATATTTTTATTGATTTGAGAGAAAGAGAGAGAGAGAGAGAGAGAGAGAGAGAGAGAGAAACATCAATGTTGAAAGAGAATCATTGATTGGCTGCCTCCTGCATGCCCCCCACTAGAGAGAGAGAGAGAGAGAGAGAGAGAAACATCAATGTTGAAAGAGAATCATTGATTGGCTGCCTCCTGCATGCCCCCCACTAGAGATGGAACAGGAAACCTGGGCATGTGCCCTGACCAGCATCTCTTGGTTCATAGGTCGACACTCAAGCACTGAGCCACGCTGGCCAGGCTAGTTCTGCTTTCCTCATGGTCATCTGGGTATTAAGGTGCACATGTGTATATACGAGTGTACATACATGTATGTGATCTAAACGACCCGGGGCCCTAGGACTCTCCTCTTCACGCATCATTGCACCATCTCAGGAAATGTCCCCCAGCTCCTGCCTGGCCTGGTGGACCCATGTCATTTATGCTGGAGTCTCTGCTGGCTACCTCATGACCTTGTACAAGGTTCGCGCCTCCTGAGGCTCGTCTGCCCCACACCATTCCACCTTCGCATCTCCTCATCTCCACACAGCCCTGGGGCCATCTCATTCCACCAGCGTCCCCCCAAGCCCACGGCCCTCCAAAATTCTGTCTGGGAGTCACGTGTAAAGGCAAGCGCCCTTTCCTACTGCCAGCGTATACTGCATGCCCAGCTAGGAGCTTGGGGCCAGGAAAAGTGAGTCTGCAAGAAAGTGATGCCTCATCATTGGTCCTTCTGGAAAGCCTGGGAGGAGAAACCGCTCCAGGGTGGGTCCCAGCAGCAGACACAGCGGGTTCTGCCCGGACACTTCTGGGCATGCTTATGCTGGGTGCGGCCGCAGCGCCATGCTGGTGTTTGGCAAAGCCCTCACCGCAGGCCTGGGGCTTCATGAAAGGGATGAGGAGTGAGGAGCTGGTAGAGCCTAAAGTTCAGTTTTCGTAACGTATGGGTCTTTTGTTTATTTATTTTTAATGTTTTTAGTTATCAGACTGGAATTTAATATTTTATTGATTTTCTAAAAAATATATATTTTATTGATTTTTCACAGAGAGGAAGGGAGAGGAATAGAAACTCAGAAACATCGATGAGAGAGAGACATCGATCAGCCGCCTCCTGCACACCCCACACTGGAGATGTGCCCGCAAGCAAGGTACATGCCCCCGACCGGAATCGAACCCGAGACCTTTCAGTTCGCAGGCCAACGCTCTATCCACTGAGCCAAACCGGTTTCAGCTATTTTATTGATTTTTTACAGAGAGGAAGGGAGAGGGATACAAAGTCAGAAACATCGATGAGAGAGAGACATCTATCAGCTGCCTCCTGCATGTCCCCTACTGGGAATGTGCCTGCAACTAAGGTACATGCCTTTGACCGGAATCGAACCTGGGACCCTTCAGTCCTCAGGCCAATGCTTTATCCACTGATCCAAACCAGTTTCGGCACATATGGATCTTTTAGTTAAGTGCTCTTCTTTCCCTGGTTTTGGCTTTCTGGCCTTTTACTGCCATAACTGGAGGCCTGGCCTTTGCAACCCTGGCTTTGTCTGGAAGGTCGTCTGGACGATTGTTCTGCGGTTTGGTCTAATTAGCATATTAGCTCTTGATTGTACAGGATGATAGTAATGAGTGTGAAGAGTCCAACTTAGTTAGCCCAAAGTGCTTCATTGTCATTACTCCCTAGCATTTGCCTCCGGCTGCCTGGTTTCTCTCTTTCTCCCTCAATTGCCTTGGCATCATCCCAACGCTACATAAAACCGACTGTTGCCTCCTTCATGCCTTCCCAGGAGCATTGCTGGAGGAAAAAAAACCACACAGCCAGACTGACTGGTTGTATTTTATCACAAATGGTCATCGAGGCACAATCAATGCTGTCCAGCAACCCCATAAATTCTCCGAGATACCTGCTTCCTCATACACTGTCATAACAATTTGATACTCTCACTTCCATTTTTGAACCTCAGCCCTCAAGAGATGGTCTTACCTCATTGAGAAATAGAAGCCGCTAGGCCGGAGACCTTGTCTTTTCATGGTCAAAGTTACCAACTTATCTGCATCTGCGCCCATTTTCCCCTTCCTTCGTGGGGTGATGGAGGAAGTGTTTTTCCTCCCCCTAAAGGTTAATGTACTTGAGTCACATCTTTCCTAGCCATCTTAGGCTCCCTGGCTTATTTCTTTTCTTCTGCACAATCAACCTCTTCTGTCACAGCCAGAATGCCTTCCACTGCAAATAAGAAGACATAAAGCACATGTAGACTGTAGTCTCCCAAATTTATTTTTTTAAATGTATTTTTATTGTTTTCAGAGAGGAAGGGAGAGGGAAAAAGAAACAGAAACATCAGTGATTAGAGAGAATCATTGATCAGCTGCCTCCTGCACACCCCATGCTGGGGATCAAGCCCACAAACTGAGGCATGTACCCTGACAGGGAATCAAACTATGACCTCCTGGTTCATAGGTCAACGATCAATCACTGAGCACGTCAGCAAGGCCTGGGCTCCCAAATTTATATCTCTTTCCCATGCTCTGGAGCAAGACACCTGAGTGGGAATTATGCCAATTCACGTGTCCTTTAGCATCCCATGTGAAACCTTACCACAGAGAATATTTCTGAAATGGCCGTTTATCTAAACTTCACGGATTATTTAGATGAAAAGTAAGTAGGAGTCAGCCTGCACATTGGAAATCTCTCTCTCTCTCTCTTTCTCTCTCTCTCACTATATATATATATATATATATATATATATATATATAGTTGACTTTTTACAAAGAGGAAGGGAGAGAGATAGAGTTAGAAACATCAATCAGCTGCCTCCTGCACACCCCCTACTGGAAATGTGCCTGCAACCAAGGTACATGCCCTTGACTGGGATTGAACCTGGGACCCTTCAGTCCACAGGCTGATGCTCTATCCACTGAGCCAAACCGGTTAGAACTGGAGATCTTTCTTTACAAGTGTCTTTTCTCCCTTTAAAAACAGAGCCAAACGCCAATGTTTAAATTGTAAGTTTGGCTCAACATCTTTTTAACCACCATCCTGTGATGAACCGTGCTTTTCCCTCCGTTACCTATGAAGCCAATCAGATAGATTTAGTTTCCCTAATTAGATTCTTGGCTTTTAAAAGTGCTTCATTCATGAATTCGGAGGAAAAGCTAAGAAAAATGTAAACCATTCCAAATTGCGGAATTTAGCCATTGTAACAGACAGTACAGGAATGGGTAGCACCCTCTGGTGTACAAATTTGGAACTGGCATAATTTCCTTTGGGAGTTTTCTCCAGAATCCCTTGACAAGATTTTAGTTGGCTCGTCTCTCTGTTGACCTTCTGGGTCTTCGATATCAACCCACGTGGAGTGGGCTGTGATTTTTCTGCTCGCCCTAAATAAGAATTCCAGAGGAGAGCGAGAATTGGAAAGTGGGTTTCTCCTCAGAAGTAACTGAGTGGGCTGAACAGTAAAGAGTGAGTGAACGTGAAAACAACTGGAACTAACAGAGTCAGACCCTGTTCTTCAAGTGGGTACCGAGAGAAGAGAGAGGGGAGAAACAGATATTAACTTTTTTTAAAAAAAGATAGGCATATGTAGAAGAGATATTCTATTCAATAGAGTAGAAGAGAGGTTCTATTCAATAAGTCTGACAATATTTAAAACTGGGATTGGCAATGAAATTTGTAGTATTCCGACTACATAAACCACCTCACTAGCAGAGCTCTGAGCTAGTAGATATGACCAAAAAGGAGTTTTGAGCAATGCTGGTTTTGAGTTAGCTCCCTCCAGTTTTATAATATTATTCATTTTTTTAAAAAGACCTTGTCCCACCAATTCCTTTTAAGGATAAATAACTTTAAAAAACTGCAACATCCCAAAGTCACATGGAATAGTTGTTCTTCAATGACTGAGTTATGGATATGTAGGTGTAACTGTTGCTTACTGAATACAAATTAACTTTTAGGCCAACTAAGTCCATAAAAGTCTGAAGAAAGTATATCAAATTTGAATGGAAAGACCTTTTAAAAGTCTTGTATCCAGAAATTATAACAAGAGTTCTTCTCTCATTTCAGATAAGTGCAGATTACAGATACATCTACAGTGGTCTATGACTTTTGACCACATTAATCAGTAGTCCTCCAGCACAGTAATACAAATGCCAGCTCTCTGGGAATTATGAATTATGACAATCCTACTGCTATAGTTGGACATTGTAGATCCATTAGGTTAAAATGTATAGTTAGGACAGTTTCTTATCTTTACTGTTTTGTCTACTTTATGTAGACAAAGCGACTCCCAATTATCTTACCCAGATTGTTCACCTGACAGATTAGTTAATTTATTCATCAGACAAAATATTTATTACATGCTAATTGTGTACAAGGCATTGTGTGAACACAAAGAATTACAGGGCGTGGCCTTAATTTTTTAAGACTTTTTTAAAGAGCAGTTTTAAGTTCACAGAAAAATCGAGGGGGAAGTACAGAGATTTCTCATCTGCCCCTTGTTCCCACACACACATAGCCTCGCCCATTATAAACATCCCCCACCAATTGTACTTTTGTTACAAATTGATGAACCTAGTAACTCCCTGAAGTCATTTGGCTAAAGGTTAGCTGTAAAAAATCATTGTTTACTATGCTTATTATTTCTCCTGATGTATACCCTCTGAAGAAATTCAAAGTACAAGCAGATAAGAAATGGAATGTAAAGGTTACACCGATCTTGTACTTTGGACTTAAACAAATAGGCAAAGGCCAGAGTTTAGGTAATAAGATTTTTTTATTTTTTGGCTCAAGATCTGATTCTCAAGCCAAAACCTGGTTTAGGTCAGTGGATAAAGCGTTGTCCTACAGACTGAAAGGTCCCAGATTTGATTCTGGTCAAGGGCATGTACCTTGGTTGCGGGCACATCCCCAGTGGGGGGCGTGCAGGAGGCAGCTGATCAATGTTTCTCTTTCATCGATGATTCTAATTCTCTATCCTTCTCCCTTCCTCTCTGTAAAAAAAAAAAAACAATAAAAATATATATTAAAAAAAAGAGAAAAGTTATGATTCTCAAGAGAAAATCCTGTACCTATGAAGCATCTGTTTACTACTTCTTTTGCTCTGAGGAGAGAGTGGGCTTGTCCCAGGAGCGTGATGCCCGCGGCTGCCGTGACAATGACACTGACTAGGGCTGTGTTAGTTTCCTAGGGACCAAAACAAATGACCGCACACTGAATGACAAAACACAGCAGGCGTGTATTCCCTTACAGTTCTGAGGGCTAAAGTCTGAAACCAAGGTGTTGGCAGGGTTGGCTCCTTCTGAGGCCTCCGAGACAGACTTGGTGCCATGCCTCTCTCCTAACTTCTGGTGGTGGCTGGCCACCCTGGGTATTCCCTGGCTGGTGGGAATAGAACTCCACTTTTGCCTCTGTCTTCAGAGGGTTGTCTTCTCTGTGTGTGCCATCTCTGTTTTCTTTCTTTGTAAAAATATGTTTTTCTTGATTTCAGAGAGGAAAGGAGAGGGAGAGAGAGAGAGAAACATCAGTGGGGAGAGAGAATCATCCATTGGCTGCCTCCTGCACGGCCCCTACTGGGGATTGAGCCTACAACCTGGGCATATGTCCTGAGCCCGGAATCAAACTCTGACCTTCTGGTTCATGGGTCAACCATTGAATCACACCAGCCAGGCTGCATCTCTGTTTTCTTTCTTTCTTTGTTTAAAATATATTTTATTGATAGTTTTTACAGAGAGGAAAGGAGAGGGATAGAGAGTTAGAAACATCGATCAGCTGCCTCCTGCACACCCCCTACTGAGGATGTGTCCACAACCAAGGTACGTACCCTTGACCACAATCGAACCTGGGACCTTTCAGTCCGCAGGCCAACGCTCTATCCACTGAGCCAAACCGGTTAGGGCAATATCTCTGTTTTCTTATAAGACATGAACCATTGGACTAGGACCCACCCTTCTTTCAGTGTGACTTCATTGTACTTAATGACATCTGCAAAAACCCTGTTTCCAAATAAGATCACATTGGCGGGTACTGTGGTTAGGACTTGAACATATCGTTCCGGGGAGCCAATATTCCACCCACCGCAGGAGCCGCCATCCATGTGTGGGCAAAGACCCTGACACTGCCAGGGAACTCTGCACAGAGATCCATTTGCTTGGAGAAAAAGGTATTGTTTGCCTTTTCCAGCCGGCAATGTGCCTCAAGCACCCTCTGTTGGCAGAGTTCAGCATCGAGCCAGGCGATGGGGAAATGCAGACTGCGCAGCAGAGTGTGGGTTTGCAGCTCAGAGGCGATAAATGAGTAACAGCCACAGGCCCACGTTTTGTCTACTTTGAGGTGAGCCTTCCCGAGGATAGTTCAGCCGCCTCCTGCACGCCCCCCACTGGGGATGTGCTCGCAACCAAGATACATGCCCTTGACCGGAATGGAACCTGGGACCTTTCAGTCCACAGACTGATGCTCTATCCACTGAGCCAAACCCGTTTCGGCGATAGTTCGATCTTGATTACGAATCTCAGCTGTGGGACGGTGACTTGGGAAGATTCCAAACAGAGGAGACCCTGAGGTTGACACATAGGAGATAGGGGGGTTGGAGGGTGTCACAGAGATGACACATCTTGGGCAGAGGGACCAGACTGAGCAGAACCAGAGCATGCGAGGCCCTAGATTGTCACAGAAGCCTGACATCCATGCTGCGGTTTTTGGGGATGAAGTTGGGTAGGAGCAACCTGACCGCATTTGCAATGTAGAGAGTTTCCTCTCTCTCAGAGTGGGGGAGGGTACGGGGGGGGGCAGGGGGACACACACACATCTTCCCTCGGGAAGGAGAGCCCTGAACAGGTAGCAGCAGCTTCTGTGAGGAGCTTGTGCGGAGGAAAGGGACTGGGAAAGCTGCGTAACTCAAGAGCCCCCACGGGAGGCAAGGTTCAGTGACAATCATCATCCGATGTTTCATTCACAAAACTGACGGGATTCAGTGGAGCGATGGCTGGCATCTCAAACACCATGTGTCTCAGGAGAGTGCGTGATCCTGCACCAGAAATCCACCATCCTTCCACGCTCCTTATTTTGGGGACAGCATCTGGGTGCCCAGTCTGAAAACCCGGCGTTATTGTGCCTCATTCTTCTCTTTCACTCCCCCAGAGTCAATGATTGAACACCACCCATTTCACTTCATACATCTCTGTCAGCTTCTCTCTGTTCCCGTCTCAGCGCTCTATGGAGACAGGCCTGCAGCAACTCTCACTTGGATTCTCCTGACTGCTCCCAGTTGATTCTTACAAATGTCCCCGCTCATTTTTTCGGGCAGAGGAATTATTCTCAGAAGCACATTGGAAGGGGCCACTTTGCTCCTTACCAATCCCACGCTGGCTTTCCACTGCTCTTAGGATAGAGAAACTCCTTCAACGTGGAATTAAATGGCCCCTCTGGCCGTCTCCAGTTTCGTTCCTCATCTCCCCCTCCTTTTACTGTTATATGGGCTGCTTTTATTTCTTTTTTAAAAAAATATTTTTTATTGATTTTTTTACAGAGAGAAAGGGAGAGAGATAGAGAGCTAGAAACATCGATGAGAGAAAAAACATGGATCAGCTGCCTCCTGCACACCCCCCACTGGGGATGTGCCCGAAACCAAGGTGCATGCCCTTGACTGGAATCGAACCCGGGACGCTTCAGTCTGCAGGCTGATGGTCTATCTACCAAGCCAAACCAGTTTTGGCTGGGCTGCTTTTATTTCTTGAAAAGCTTCTCTCTCTCTCTCTCTTTCTCTCTCTCTCTCTCTCTCTCTCTCTCGCCTATTTCTCGTTTTTCTTCTTGGTACTTACGTTACAACTCCCTTATCCCAAAACTCCTCCCTCACTCTCGCCATTCCATTCATCCCCTATCTGTCCTTCAGAGTCAGTGTAGATGTGAATTCCTCCTGGAACTGACTTTAATGACTGACCCTGACTCAAATAATTTCAGGTTAGGTGATTCTCCTATGTGTTTCCATTAATTCTATCTCTCTCATGTATAGTGTATGGTATATGCTATATAATCATATATCTTTACCTTGTTTCATTTTCTTTTTAAAAAAATGTTTTTATTGATTTTCAGAGAGATGTGCCTCAACAGGAATCCGTGATCTTCTGGTTCATGGTCGGTGCTCAACCACTGAACCACACTGGCTGGGCTTCTTTTCTTTTCTTTTCTTTCTTTCTTTCTTTTTTTTTTTTTTTTTTTTTTTAATCTTCACCTGAGGATATTTTTTCCATTGACTTTTAGGGAGAGTGGAAGAGAGAGGGGAAGACAGAGAGAAACATCGATACCAGAGAAACACATCGATTGGCTGCCTCCTGCGCGAGCCCTGACCAGGGCCTGCGCCAGAAAGGAGTCTGCAACCAAGGTTCCTGCCCTTGCCTGGAATCAAACCCATGACCCTTTGGTCCACAGGCGGACGCTCTACCCATTGAGTCAAACTGGCTAGGGCTTGTTTCATTTTCATAAAAGGACTTATTAATTACATATTAAAGTTTATTTGCATATTACCTGTCATCCTACACTAGAATATATGCTCCTCCAGGTCCAGAACCTGGCCTGCCTTGCTCACCGCTATGTCCCGAGTGCCTACAACAGTGCCTAGTTCATAGTAGAGTAAATATTTACTGAGGGAATGAAAGAAACAATCTTTTTGAGGCAAAGATCTGCATGTTACTGTGTAAGCTCATGTAATATGTGGGACACAGATATTTGGGGAACCCAAAATTCAAATGTAACTGAGCGACCTGTGTTTTTTTCTGGCAACTGTACCCTCAGGACACACTTGGCAATATCTGGAGACCTTTCTAATCGTCACGCCTGATGGCGGTGTGTGTGTGTGTGTGTGTGTGTGTGTGTGGAGAGAGAGAGAGAGAGAGAGAGAGAGAGAGAGAGAGAGGACAGGGATGCTGCTAAACATCTTAACAATGCAAAGCACAGTCCCTACAAGGCTAAGAATTTTCAGGTCCAAGGTGTCAACAGTGTGGAAGTTAAGAAACCCCGAACTAGACAGTCATGGATGAACTTACGGGTCCCTAGCAGGCAGACAGCACCTAGCACAGTGTTTCTCAACCTGTGGCTCTCTACCCCTTTGGGGGTTGAACGACCCTTTCACAGGGGTCGCCTAAGACTATTGGAAAACACCTATTTCCCATGGTCTTAGGAACCAACACACCGCTCCTCGGTGTAGCAAAGTGTAGCAATGTAGTTTACTGTTGTCCTATGAAGACTGTTACCCACGCTAGACCACGATTCAAGACAAAAATTCCATTTTTTGTAATTAGAAATAAATATTCCACAATATATAATTACCTATTGCTTTTGTGATGAATCCCTATGCTTTAATTATGTTCAATTTGTAACAACGAAAATACATCCTGCCTATCAGATATTTACATTACAGTTCATGACAGTAGCAATTTACAGTTAGGAAGTAGCAACGGAAATAATTTTATGGTTGGGGGTCACCACCACGCGAGGAGCTGTCTTAAAGGGTCGCGGCATTAGAAAGGTTGAGAACCACTGACCTAGCATCTCTACATCCATCTCCCTTTTGGAAAGGCGGCGTGCGGGCACTGAGAGGAAGGCGTGCAAGCGCAGACCAGGCTTGAAGACCCTGTGCAGCCCACGAGGCTGACAACCCGGCTGACAACCCCAGGACCGGGCGAAATGGTGCTGCGGACCAGGTCCAGCGGGAAGGGCGTCGTGGTTGGGACAGCGCTCTGCTCTGCACCCACCGCTGAGCGCGCTTTTAAACCCGACGCATGCCACCCTCCCGGGCCCGGGGGCGGGGCAGGCGTGCGTCGGTCAGACGGAAGCTGCGGGCTGGCTGCGGCGTCCTTCCCTAGCAACGGTCGCCAAGAGCGTGACGGCTGCGGCGGCGCCCGGTGCGCCTGCGCGGCGGCGGCGGCGGCGGCGGCTTTGCTGACTGGGAGCTGGACGCGGCGGCGGCGGCGGCGGGTGCGGGAGCGGCTGGCGCGGGGGGACCGCGGCCCAGGCCGGCATGGCGGCGCCGCTCGCTGCGCGCCGGGGAGCCGGGGGCCCCGGGGGCGCGCCCTCCGGCGGGCGGCGGCGGGCGCCGCTGCTGCGGGCGCTGCTGCTGGCGCTGCTGCTGGCGCGGCCGGCGGCGGGCCTGCTGGAGGGGCTGTACTGCGGCACGCGGGACTGCTACGCGGTGCTGGGCGTGAGCCGCGCCGCCGGCAAGGCCGACATCGCGCGGGCCTACCGCCAGCTGGCGCGCCGCTACCACCCCGACCGCTACCGGCCCGAGCCCGGCGAGCCGCGCAGCGCCGAGGAGGCCTTCCTGCTGGTGGCCACCGCCTACGAGACGCTCAAGGTGAGGCCCCGGCTCGCGGGTGGGCGGCGGGGACCCCGGGGGAGGCGCGCGGAGCGAGGGGCTCCCCACCCCCGTTCCCTCCACCTTCCGTCCTCCCCGGACTCGGGAGCGGCAGCCCCTACGGCCCGGCGGCTGCCCGCTCCACGTGGCCTGCGGGCGAGAGGAAGAGCCCGCGGCCCATTGGCAAAGCCAGAAAGCCCCTCTGGTCCTGGGGGGCCGGCCGGCCCGCTCCTGGGGTGCCAGGCTGCGTCCTGCAGGGCACAAGCCGCGCTGGGCATCCTCACGGCTTCGTGAGCGCGTTTGAATGACGTGCAGCTCCCCCCACCCGCCCCGGTGAGGCAGGGCGATGCTCCATGGGCACCAGGACCGGGGATGGGAACGGCGGGGGAGGTCTCCCGTTGGAGGGCGATGTGGTCTTCGTGGTGACACGCAGCTTGGGGTTAAGGATCAAAAACAAAAACAAAAAACACCCAAAAGAGCAATGAACAGCCCCCTGCCCGAAGCCCAGATGTCTGTCTCTGGTCTCTGATGCCCAGATGTTTGTCTCTGGGCTCCGACGCCCAGATGTCTGTCTCTGGGCTCCGACGCCAGACGCCCAGTGTGACCTTGGGTAGTGGCTCCATAGGCTGAGGAGCTGCTGCTTCAGATGTAACATGAAAGGCCAGGACACCTCCCCGCAGGCTCTTTCTGGGGATAAATAAATACTAAGGGTGAGAAACCCTCCGCAGAGGGCCTGGAAATGGGGCTGAATGAATTGAGGCTCTAGACTCCAAGAGGAGGTTTCTCCGGGGGGAAATCTTCTGAATGGGTGTGCGCTGGACAGAGGTTTCACCGAGCCCCTGGGCAAGCGGCAGACGGAGGCTGATCCTGTTTTCTATGCAGAAATCAAACCGTATGAGAAACCACCAAGTACAGACCATATGCGACGGGGCGTCTCTGCCTCCAAGGCCCCCTCGTCAGCGTGCTGATGGAGCTGCGTTTGCCCTTGTATGGTGTTGCTTCTTATTTTTGAGGCCAGTTTTCTCATGTTGCTGTGTAGTTGGCTTTTAATGACTACTTGGAGAGGGTACACCATCATGTAACCATGGGTTATGTGTCCAGATGAGCTTTCCGGAGCTGAAAGCACCGAGTCAAGGAGTTAAAGGCTCTGCCTTCGTGCTTCCCAGGGCGGTTTGGAGAGCATGGAGTCAGAACGGGCGCAGGCCTAGCCCCTGCCTGTGTAGCTCAAAGAGGTCACAGTTCAGTTCCTGGTCAGGGCACATGCCAGGGTTTCAGGCTTGATCCCCAGTAGGGGGCACGCAGGAGACAGCCAATCAGTGATCCTCTCTTCTTATTAGTGTTTCTGACCCTCCTGCCCTTCCTCTCTCTGAAATCAATAAAAATGTATTTAAAAATAAGTAAAATGAGCATGCCTAGTGCACTACATTTTCACTGCATTTTGTTGGGGTTATAATTTTTATTGGCAGTTAACTGAGGAATGGTGGTGGTGGTGCCGGGGGGGGGGGGGGGAGTATACTGAGGCCAGAGGATTTAGCTGCCTATCTTTTAGGACAAAGAGTAATCGAGGGAAGACTTTAGAAAAATGGGGAAGAACTCCACGCAGGGCAGCCAGCCTCTGAAGGCCCGATCTGAGTTTTTCTTCCGCGAGCAAAGAGAGTGGTTCACAACAGCCATCTCAGAGCCTGCTGCTGGCCCTCCATGGCCCTGCGGCCTTATCAGGAAGCCCGGCAGATAGAGGGCTTCCAGAAACACTAGCAGCTGTGCCTTCTGCTGTGGATGGAGATGGGTATGTTTGGCCTGAGAATGGTACACATGTTAGCCAAACAGGTGCCAACAAGTGCCAAGGAATAGAGACAGTAAGAAATTCTTGCCGGGAGGAACCTCAAGATCTAAATACTCTGGACATTTTTCTCAAAAGAGACAACTTTAGAGACAGATCTGTAATAGTTGCCTCTAAAGGTTTCTACCCCTAAAGTTTGGCCTTGGTTGGTCAGCTTACAAAAAGTGCGTTAAAATGACTTGTCCACTCACGAACAGGGAACTTTGGGAACTTAAAACACGGGTATGGCTGGAGAAAGGAACACTCTCATTCTTGATTCCCACCAGACGTTTGCGGTAGCTACCAAGCCTCCAGACAGGAAAACCAACTTGCAGTTGCACGGCTGGAGGAGGGGGTGCGGGAGTGTCCTGTGGTGTTACTGCAGGAGGATGGGAATTATCTGGAGAGTCAGGGGATGTCTAAGGAGAGCGGGACCCTTGGAAACCAGGCTCAGCCGAGCTCTGAGAAGAGTCCTTTTTAAATATATAGAAATGGACATGGACTCCATTTCATTGGGACACCTCAGGACACTGACAGACAAAAACCTGTTCCCCGGCAGTAAGGAAAGCGCTGGGACTTGCTTTGTGTCAGAGGAGATACTAAAGACAGGGTGGTCTGATTTTGTTTCTGTCAGACCGGGGAGCTGTGAGAAGGTGGCCAGGGAGTGTCATTGCTGGGAACCCAAAGACCCAAGGAACTGAGGCCGTTCCCTTTAGACGGCCTCGGCCTTCCCGTAGCTCTGGAGCCAGCGGGGCTGGTGCTGTTTTCTCAGGGATTATCCCTGCAGGCTGGGAGAGCTTGTGAAGGATGAGGGGTGCACCGGCCTTGGTTATTAAGAGGCGTCAGGTAGAAGAGTGGGGGAAGTTGGTGAGGCTCAGCGGCTCTGGGATGAAGACGAAATGCAGAAGCCCATCTAGAATTCCACATCTCTTCTGGAGCAACTGCAGGCTTAGGGCCACATTTCATTTTTTTAAATATATTTTTTATTAATTTTTTTAGAGAGAGCAAGGTAGAGGGAAAGAGAGCTAGAAACATCGATGAGAGAGAAACATCCATCAGCTGCTTCCTGCACACCTTCTACCAGGGATGTGCCTGCAACCAAGTCACATGCCCTTGACCGGAATTGAACCTGGGACCTTTTAGTCCTCAGGCCGATGCTCTATCCTATCCGCTGAGCCAAACCGGTCAGGGCTGTTTGCTATTTTTGTTATACTCTTTCTCCATGCAGAATAGCAGCACCACCCTGTGAGAGCTGTACTTACCTACGGAGACAGCCTAAAGGAGGGAGGGGGTCAGGAAGACTGTGGCCTTCCCCACCGTGTCCAGTAGTTTTGGGCATATGTTTGGAGGAAAAGGTTGATTTTATATTTGCTTTGTAGGATGCACAGGTCAATTTCTTCTCAAACTGTAGCTAACAAAGTTGTTTCTCTCTGAAATCTGAAATAATTTAGTTGTAAATTCATTGGAGCTAGGAGCCCTTTTTTCTCCCCCTAATTTTTTTCATAGCCTTAATTTCTCTTATTATTGGTGTGTTTGAGTTTTTATTATTTTTCAATTACAGTTTATATTCAATATTATTCTGTATTTCAGGTATACAGCATAGTGGTTAGACTGTTAGGGTCTCTTAGTATTTTTAACACACATTATATAAGAAGCTATATTATATTCTCATAACCTTAAGTGATATTCCATCACAACCTTTCTAAAGCCAAAAGATCTCTGAATGTGCATAATACTTCACCAGATGGGAATATATGTGTGTAAGGTTTAGTGGATTTATGATGCTAAGGTTGTCTTGGTCAAACAAATGCCTTTTTTTTTTTTTTAGATTTTTTTGTTTAGATGGTGGTGGTTAAAAAATAAATTTAAGACATTAAGACAAGGAGATAGTATCACAATTAGCCATTGTAATTTTCCTGAAGCATTAAGTTTATTATAAGATTTGGCAGGACCAAATACTTTAATAATAATAACCCCCCCAACCCCCCAAAGGGAGGAAAACAATAGCAGGGCCGGGGAGAAGGGCCCAGGAAAAAAGAACAATCCGTTCTCTGGTCTCATTCAATGGAGGCCACGGGGCGGACCACAGTGAGGGCGCAGAGGGCTCCCGCCGTCCTCCAGGCTGAGCAAGAATTCTGGATAAGATGCTTCTGAAGGCCGTGGAGTCCCGGACGCCTTCCTGACAGGAGCCCTCTCCCTCAGGGCTCTGCGCGCCAGCACGTGCTTCTGCACCGCTCTGACCTGCAGCTGGCGGCATCGGCCTCTGGCTGCCTCCCGAGATGAAGCTCAGCACCTTGAAGTTCAGCTTTTAAAACGCAGGGGGTGTAGCTCCACTTCCCTCGCGGCCCTTGACCGTGGCCTGCCGTGGCCATCCACCGTTTTAAAGGTCACACTGGCCTGCCTCGTCCTTAGACGTGCTGCTTGTCAGTGGATGGCTGACAGGGCGTGAGTCTTAATAGGAAACCGAAGACCCGCCTGGCCACCCCTGCTGGGCCTGACTGGCCAGCGGGAGGAGTAGGCCCCCCCGGCAGGCTGCTCAGCTGTGGGTGGAAGGCCACGCTGGAGGGCTGGGCCTGGGGTGGCCGTCCCCGACTCCAGGTGGGGCCGGTGAATGGCAGACTCTTCGGGCAGAACCGCCTAGCGGGGGAAGGACCGCAGCTGTGGGGTCAGGAGAGAGGTCTTACCCTCATAGTGTGGCCCTCCGCCTTGCGTTCCGTAGAACTTACTGAGATCAGGTGTGCGTTGAACTTTCCGTTTCTGATCCCTGGATCTCGTCCCACTCAAATCCCAGGTTCTTCATGATCTCTGTTACTTGGGGGTCCATGTGGCTCCAGGGTGGCCCGCTGGAGGCCAGACTTCCTCCTCCCGCCTCATACGGAGCCAAGGGCCCTTCCATATATATTCCAGGGTTCTTGTTTGGCTGGGGTGGAGGGTCATTATTTTTTAAAAATGTTTTGACGTTCTATAGACACAGGGGTGGTACATGGAAGTACTCCTTCTATACCTGCTGCTTGAGCTCCAGAAAGCCCTCCCCCACCACTGTGAGGGTCCCTGTCACCGTCCTGTACGGAACTACCCCCAGCTCCATACATCAGCGAGAGGCTTCCCTGCCCCTTCCGTTCCCACGGCCCGCCCACAGCTCACGCTTGCCATCCTCACAGCACTGACCACAGCGGGGCTGGTTCTTGTTTACTGTCTGCCCTGCCCGTGAGGGAGGGACATGTCTGTAGTGTCCCCTGTTTCTAGCAAAACTGCGTGTTTCATACACATTCGTTGACTGGATGAATAGAAGAGTCTGGGGGGACTACAGAAGATACGGCCAACTATTAAGTCAGCGCGATGAATAAAAACAGGAAAAGTCATGATCTGCCCTCACTCAGCTTTTAGTGCGGATAAGAGAGGAACGAGGGGGCTGAAGTCTGGGTTTCCCGGTTTGTAGGCGCCTGGTGAGGCTGAGGGAAGGCCAACAGGTAGGAGTGTTGCTGTAAAGGTTAAAGAAGATGATTCGTCCCTCCGGTGGGACTTGCCAAAGGATGCTCTGAATTTGGATCGGCACTGAGGCTGCGAGGTATTTGTACACTTTGAATATCCATCAGCAGATGACACAGGACTTGTCGGGTGACCTTGCGTAGGCCGTTTAGGCAAATTTCTGTGTTACTTAAGTGAACATCTCTGTGGAGAGAAGTGATGAAGAGACCTGTTAGTTTGCATTTGTAAAAACACTTTGAAGTCTCTGGATGAAAGAATTGCAGCAAAGGCACAAATTGTGAGGTAACCGTTGGGTCAAATTCTACCCTATGATGGACACTTCGGGGGAGTCTCTGGCACATTACTTTTCAAAGTGGTCTAAGGAAGCTCCCTACTCTCCTGTTATTTTAACTTACTGCAAAGTCAAATGCTTAAATATAAAATGTAACTTTAAATATTAAGGTTTGGTTTACCTAAACCATCAGAGTACATCTTTACTCTCCCTTAAAAAACTGTATTATTTGAGTCATTATTTTCCTTTAACATTTCCCTCCTAATGTCTCAGCTTTGTGTAAAGGGAATCTTTAGAGCAGTGGTCTCAACCTTCCTAATGCCGCGACCCTTTAAGACAGCTCCTCATGTGGTGGTGACCCCCAACCATAACATTATTTCCGTTGCTACTTTGTAACTGTAATTTTGCTACTGTTATGAACTATAATGTAAATATCTGATAGGCAGGCTGTATTTTCATTGTTACAAATTGAACATATTTAAAGCATAGTGATTAATCACAAAAACAATATGTAATTATATATTGTGAAATATTTATTTCCAATTACAAATAAGTGAAATTTTGTCTTGAATTGTGGTGTAGCATGGGTAACAGTCTTCCTATGACAACAGTAAACTACATTGCTACATTTTGCTACACCGCGAAGCAGTGTGTTGGTTCCTAAGACCATGGGAAATATGTGTTTTCTGATGGTCTTAGGCAACCCCTGTGAAAGGATCATTCTACCCCCAAAAGGGGTCACGACCCACAGGTTGAGAACCGCTGCTTTAGAGGGCTTTGCCTGTGTGGTTTTTCCTCTAAACATTTTTAGTTTGTTAACTTTTACCTTACATCAGTGATACTCATGACAGTCTCTTGTTGAGCTGATTGGGACCCAACTGGAATCGTTTAAACAATTCTAGATAGATATTCACAAGTTACAGGCCGAGATTAAAATAAGCTCAGAAAGGAGAGAAAAGAATTTCAAGGAAAGCTGCCCGTCTATGAGTTAATTAAGTCCATTTATAAAGCCATGGTATCAATGGTTACTTAGGAAATACCAATGGAATAGAACATTTTCTTGGCATAATGACCTCTTCCAGCAAAGTATATACAGACGGAAAGGTGAGACATTTATTGTAAAACTGTCAAGGCAAAAGCCAAACTCCGATAACTTGAATTTGAGGTCTCTCTAGTCTGGGGTGTTCCATCAGGCGAATGAGGTTCAGGTTTGGGGTCCTTTTAAAATGGATTCATGTATCCCTTTAACAGTACCTGGTAGGTACCTCAGTGCAGCGGGAGGGAATCCGGGTGGAGATGCCTGTGACGGAGCAGGTATCCACATTCTAGGTCAGGATGTTCCGTGCCGACTCCCAGCAACGTGCTGTGGAGAGATTGTTCTCTGAGCTTGCATTCATTTCAAGGGCCTTTGTAAGTTCTTTGCAGTAAGTTAAAAGAAGGCAGGTTCCCACATCCCCCGATCTAGCTTCATAGGTCAAGCCTTCCAGTAACAATTTTAGAAGAGGCAATCAATATATATCAAAAGGAATTGACCTGAAGCAATACCAAGGGAAAGGCTTTAAGCCAGAGCAATTGACTTTTACCTACCTTTATTCTCTAAAACTAGAGGCCCGGATAAGTGCAATGGAAATGCTACAGGATTAGCCAAGATTGCCTATCCAGAATTGAATGTGACTATTAAAATGGGTTCCCCGATCTCTATGGGACCCTGTAGGGACTCTAAGCAGGGAAAATCCTTTCCAGAGTATTTTAGGAACTGGCGTGGCTGCAGCCCTTTGATGTGGGAACGCTCTGCCCAAGGAAAATGCATAATCATCAGCACATTTTATCCTTGAATCCATTTTCCAAACATAAATTGGCCTCCTTACTTTTGTTTCCCCCTTTTGTGACTAGAGATTCCCTTATTTTAGTTAGGCTTTTTTAAAAATATATTTTTATTGATTTTAGGGTCGCAGGGGAGAAAGAGAGAGAGAGAATGAAGAGAATGAATCACTGATCGGCCATTTTCCCCACACCCCCTACTGGGGATCGAGCTCACAACCCCAGGCATGTGCCCCTGGCCAGAATCAAACCCGGGACCCTTTGGTCCGCAGGCCAATGCTCTATCCACTGAGCCAAACCGGCCAGGGCTTAGTTAGGCATTTTATCATTCACCTAAAAAACTTTGCAAGCAGTTCTAGAAAGTTAAATGCTTAAATGTAAAATGTAACTTTAAATATTAAGGTTTGGTTACCTAAGCCATCAGAGTACATCTTTACTCTCCCTTAAAAAACTTTTGTCCTTTTAACAGAGAGAGAAACCCAAATACTGTACCAGTTCTGTGTCAGAGTACTTTAACTTAAATAAATCCATTCCAACCTTAGTTTGACCACATATAAGATTTTCTTTTTCAAGATTCCTTTTCCATGAACCTTCTTTAACACACACAAACTTTCTGCAACTTCCATAAACTTTTATCTTTTATTCTGTCTTTTAAAATAATTTTAGAAAAATCACTTATTTTAGGACACAATTACTTTCATTTTCTTCAATAAAAATGTATTTCCATTCCTCTTACCGTCTTTTACCAAGAGCACATCTTATTCTCTATGTCAGTGGTCGGCAAACTGATTAGTCAAACAGAGCCAAGTATCAACAGTACAACGATTGAAATTTCTTTTAAGAGCCGAAAACCGACTTCTGTCCATGGGCCAGGAAGTTTCAGTCTCACTGTACGTGCGCGCCCACATGTGGTATTTTGTGGAAGAGCCACACTCAAGGGGCCAAAGAGCTGCATGTGGCTCGAGAGCCAAGGTTTGCCGACCACTGCTCTATGTGAATCCTTTTCAATCACCATAACATCCTAATGGACTTCGTCACAATGCATCTTCATCTGAGGCATCTTGTGCCCTTCTAGCCTTGAAAAGTGACACATTCAGGCTCCAAATTTATTTCCCTGGTTTCCCATCTGGTTTGCTAGTTCCAAAGCTGAAGAGCAGTGGACAACTACATCTCCTTAATCAAACCAATATCCTTAAGCCAGTTTTTATTTACTAAAGGTTAATCTTCGATCATGTGTACTTTAAAAGCAGTTGCACTAGTTTCTGTTATTTCTCCAGTTTCTATGCGTGCTCATTTATTTTAAACCTATTGAATAAGGCCCTTTACAATCTAAATTTAATTTGGCAGTACCATCTAGCAATAGAAATAGACCATATCTATAACAGACATACATAGACGCACATAAACACACAGCAGGATACAAATCCCAAAAGAAAAATTATGGCTTCAAGTATGTCTCTGGCAGATGGACGGAGTTGAAGTTTTGCTTATACCGTCAAAAGTTTTTGCATGTGGTAAGAATTCCTTTAAAGCTGTTGTTTAAATCAAAGAATGCATTCCATTGTCTCTGAGAGCTTTGAGATTCTCTCCTTTACAGTTTCTCCTTAAGGTGGGCTTATCCGCAAACACAAAGGAAAGAAATAGAAAGCTCGTGTCCACAATAAAGTCGAAAAGCTCCAAAAGTGAACAGAATGGCCTCCCACGTCCTGAGTTTGAAAGGGGGCAGATTTTCCTGGGGGAAGAGTGAAAAACATGGCTCCCCAGGTGCAGTCCAACCATCACATGTCTGCTGCCCGCTGGAGACAAAGGTGGGAGGAAAATAGGTGGAGGGGAGGCCAGCTGGTAGGTACGGAGGAGAAGCTGAAAAGTGAGGGGTCACCTGAGGTTTCATTAGTAAAGTCACAGGCACAGCGTCAGAGGAAGAGTTTTCCCGTTTTGCCAGCACTGGTTTCTTCTTTAATTTATCAAGGCGTTTACCCAACTTAGAATGACTGTTTTTCTTAAGGAGCTGATAGTAGCCTCTTGACTTTATTTAGAGTTCTCAGGGTACCAGCTTCCAAAAACAGCATCCCATGGTTTCTGGGAGGGACAGTCTTTCCTTTGTTCCATCGAGCACATAAACAAACAAGCCTTGGGCTTGCAGAATCTGTGTGATCATTGTCCAGGGTCCTGGCCACTGGCAGTTTTCTGGACCATAATTTTGGTGCATGTGCTCAGCCAGAGTCCCGGGCGGCGGCTGATTGGCATGTGCAGCTTAGGGCCTGGCTTTCCCATTTTGCACGCACTCCTTCTGGGCGGTGCCCCTCCGAGTGCCTGTCAGTGGGAGCACCCTCCCGGATCCTACGGATGAGGCCGAGTCCTAACCTGGAGGACACCCTCCCTGGGTACCAGGCTCCAAGAAGCAAAACCTTGCCTGGAGACGGAGGGATCCCCCTCCTAGGCCCCAAACCAGAGTGGTGGAAAGGGGCCCTTTGGGTCCAGAAACAAGGTCACTGGATGAGGGCCCCCCACTTCTAATGAATGGTCTCCAAGACCTCATCCGCCAGAGTGGGGATCTTGGGTCTGAGAGGACTGACTGCAGGAAAGCTCACTCGAGCATAAAGGGCTCGTGCAGGTGCCACATGCCTTGGTTTCTAACCGGAGTCAGGGCATCGTGCCAGCTGAAGGTCGCTGGTGTCAGTTCAACACCAATAAGATCCTCCGATTTGGGATGTGATGGAAAAGGACAGTTTTAGTGCAAACAGCTCAACTGTGACACAGAATGGCTGGTAGGTGGCCCTGGGGCCAGCCACTTCTCCAGCTAGACCGCTCTGCTCTGCTCCTCGCTGCTCTGCTCTCCTCCACTCGGGGAGACATCATTTTCAGAGTTTCAGCTCAAGCAGGGGAAATAGGGTAAGTCTTTTTTTAAAAAAATATATTTTTATTGCTTTCAGAGAGAAAGGGAGAGGGAGACAGAGATAGAAACATCAAGGATGAGGGAGTATCATTGATCAGCTGCGTCCTGCACGGCCCCTACTAGGGATCGAGCCTGCAACCCGAGCATGTGCCCTTGACCAGAATCAAACCCGGACCTTCCAGTCCACAGTCCAATGCTCTAGCCACTGAGCCAAACCAGCTAGGGCGACGTGTATAGTCCTCAGTGGAAAGGGAAAGTTGTTCTTAGTCATTGTTATTTTAGCAACAGAGATTCTGTCATTGTTATTTTAGCAACAGAGATTCTGTCATTGTTATTTTAGCGAGCAAGATTCTATCTGTCACAGAGAGATTGAGAAAATGCCAAGAGAAGGATGGGTTATGTGGTGGGGGGTGGCTGGGGGGAGGCAGAGGCACTACAAGTCATCCTAGTTCGTGTTCTCAAATAACTTAAAATCCCAGTTTTATATCCTACGACTGAGCAAAAGCATATGGTTCTGAACTTTCTCTGACTTGAAGCCTGTATAACCTTATTAACCATTGTCACCCCAATAAATTTAATTTAAAAAATAACTTAAAGTTCCAGATTTCAGCAGGATTTCAGACTGTTAGGATCTCACCCATTGCTGTCTATGTGCTTCATAATGAATGAAGACAGTGAAATGGTATTTAGTGTATTTGACTACTGGGGAATGGGGGAATCATGGACTTGGGAAGGTCAGTAAGAAGACTGTCACACACTGTCAACCCTGGGTCTTTGTGTGGATATAGCACTTATCACACTGCACTGTAAACGCTGACGCCTTCCCCCTCGCCACTAAGCCACGCTCCTCAGCTGGTCTGGGTGTGTGTCCGCGGCACCTAGCACAGTGTCTGGCACATCAGATAGAATGGAACTCGAAAGCGGATTTCTGGACTTTTTGGCATTGGTGTGTGAAGCCTACTTTGGCATTTTACCCCAAATTAATTGTGGTTTTAAAGAGTGGTACAGATAAAGCTGATTGGTTGGGTATGGATGGGAAATTTCTGCATGAGAGAAAAGTTGCAATTCTATTTTTTTCCAGAGAAATTGTGTTCTGAAGGTTTTTACATCAGAACATTGATTCATTTTTGAATATAAATAGGGATTGGATAAAATAGGAAGGATGGCATAAAAATAAGCAGACAAGGGAATCGGTGGGAATGATGCACTTAAAAAAAACTGGGAGAAAAAGAGAAAATGGCAGAACTTGACTGCATTTTGGAGACACACGGGAAGAACAGAGGAGGGGTCTCACAGTGCTGCTGAAGGCCGTGGTGAGTGAGGGCTGTGCAGGGAGGCACAGGAGCACTGCCGTTCCTTTCCCCAGGCTGATGGATGTGCAGGGCGTGCGTTAGCTCTCAGGAAGAATCTGGCAGAAAGGAGGGCTCTGAACGCCCTGCCCTTTTATGTCTCTGTTTATTGTTCTCCCGGGGTGTATTTTCTCACCCCTTTCTGTAACCAGCACTCCCGGTGCTGGGGGAGGAGGAGACGGTCACAGTGAAAAGGGCACGCACCGTTCCTGCCGTCAGGCTTTTAATGTAACAAGGAGGAGATGCTTATTAACTTACATAATAAAAATGTGTGTGGATTCTGTCGCAGCAGCTGAGGGAAGAGGGGGGCGGAGAGGGTGTGCTCTTTGATCTGGATCTAGGACAGACAGACACCAGGGTTGATGAGGAAGGGACAGGCCCGTAGAGGGAACACTTGATACACAGCAACATGCAGTCCCGAGTGCGGGGCCTGCTCCAGGGGAGATGCCGTTTGGTGCGGGGTTACAGTGGGGAGGGTTTTCTCCACGGAGGATCACTTTCATTATCTGGTTCCCCGGGACTTTTTTTTTTGGGGGGGAAGCGGGAACGAACTGCAAGTATTAGATTACTATTTCTTTCCCAGCATCAATCCAGATTTTAGTCTGTGATCCATAATAATGTAGTATTCATCAAAATAATAGAAATTATGTAAATTTCTATAGCAGTTGTGATGCTGCAAACAGCTGGAGAGCAGAGTGTCTTGATTTCACACACCAGCTCTGGCCACGGCTCCCTGGACATTTGTGAGTGTTCTGAGGCCTTGTCTGGATTCAGTGGGAAAGATGATAAGTTTGATCGTGATTTCTCCCATGGCCCCAGAAGGGTGTGGTGCCTTATGGGCTGCTTCTGCTGTGAACCCATAAGTGCTGTTTGTTTCTTACCGATCCCTTAATTTCTACTGTTCTAGACCCTGTTTATGGCCAGGGTAGATTATACACCGGATGTATTTAATTCTAGTGCTGTGTCCATCTGACACATGATGTTATCAACAACCAGGCAGAGCTTTTGATTAACACAAAAAATAGAGATGATATACTTGTAGCCAGACGGAGCACTTGGCATTTTAATTGAGCTTGTGCAGCTTTATCACGGGCAAGCGGGACGTTTTGAGATGGTCACAGCACAAAGACCTGCTTGCATCTTTTCATAGACCTGTAGGTAAGCAGCCTGTCTGGGGCATCGTAGGAAGAATGTTTCCGGAGCCTAGAGCACAGTCTGGGATCACATGGTGAACAACCCTTTAAGCTGTGTTCAGGAACTTGAACTTCAAATATTGAATAGTTACCAGAGGTTTCAAAGTGGAGAAGTAACAGGAGTCTGATGTTTGATTCAGAAAGGAAATCCTGGGCACAATTTTGAGGATGGTTGGGGAAGGCAGGAAAGCACTGGTGACTAAACTGATTATTTCTGTCTTCTTCTGGAATCTCATCTTTTCTCTTTGGGAACTTCAGACTCTCTCTGCATTCCCTTCTTATAATACCCCCCCCCCCCTCTCTTTTACCCCCCGGTAAATCTGTGGTCACAGCTCCCTTCTTTTTTCTCACTGTTGACTGTCTTTCCTCATCTTCCTTTCATTCAAGCTGTCGGAGACGGACATGTGCATCAGCCCCCGTACTGGAACTGGTCTTAGGTGGACAAGGCACTCAGCCTCAGATCTGAGGTTCTGCACTCTTCTTCCTGGGACTTGCGTGGCATTTGATGTTGTTGACCGTGAAGTTCTTTAAGATATTCTCCCTTGACTCCCTTGGTGCAGTCCTATCATGCTTCTCCTCCCTCTCTAGCCATTTGGTCTTCAGAGTCTTCTTTTCCTCTGCTGCACCTTAAACATAGGTTTGCCTACACTTTAAACATTGCTTTACCTACACCTTAAACATAGCTTTGCCTTAGAGTTTTATCCTTTGGTACTCCTTTTCTTTTCCAAGCTTTGCCTAAACTGAACTAAATCCTTGACAGCTCTAACATCTGTGTGTTCTTTAAGCTCATGTTTCCGGTTGTCTCTCTTCTATAGCACAGGTGCCCCAAATTAAACCAGTCTGAAATCAGTCTTGTTAATCTTTAAATAAAGTATAAATTTAAAAATACAATGCAATTATGACTCAGATAAATATAAAATGAACATGTATCAGATATTATTTAACTCACTAATGAATGAGGGAACCGGTAAGATACTAAAATTGGTTCAGAAGTGAAAAGCAGGCCACACATTTGTGGTCCGTGGACAAGGGCTGCTGACCTGCCTATGAAACTGGCCAGTGGGACAAGGCAGCGCCCAGTGCATGACACCAGACACAGCTTGTCTCTCTGTGAGCAAGATTAGGTGCACGACTGCCAGTTTCTGCAAGTTAGTTCTGTCTCCACAGAGTTAAAACACTTTTCAAAGACAGATAATCCCTGGAAACTCCAAGAATTGGCAAGATGTCTCAGAGTGATCTTTTTCTCCCCATTTCAAAA